>CAUYPK010017704.1:0-13156 GCA_963574355.1 Loris lydekkerianus | reverse complement strand
CTTAGCAGGATATAGAATTCTGGGCTGGAAATTGTTCTGTTTAAGTAGATTAAAGGTGGATGATCATTGTCTTCTTGCTTAGAAAGTTTCATTAGAGAAGGTTGCAGTCACCCTGATGGATTTGCCCCTGTAGATCAATTGGCACTTACTCCTGACAGCTTGAAGAATCTTTTCTTTTGTCTTGACTTTGGACAGCTTCATCACAATGTGTCTTGGAGAAGCTCAGTTAGAGTTGAGGCGACCTGGGGTCTGATATTCCTCTGAAAGGAGTATATCAGAGTCTTTGGTGATATTTGGGAAATTTTCAGTTATAATATTCTCTAGTATGGCTTTCCTCCCCCTGGGGCATTCTTTTTCCCCTTCTGGCATACCTATGACTCATGTTTGAATGCTTCATAAAATCCCATAATTCTGTCACTGAATGTTCTGCTTTCTCTCTCTTCTTTTCTGCCTCTTTAACTATCTGAATTATCCCAAGAGCTTTGTCCTTTACCTCTGAGAGTCTTTCTTCTGCATGTTCTAATCTGTTGTTGATACTTTCTATTGCATCTTTATGTTCCCTAATTGACTGCTTTAGTTAATTTAGCTATGCTATATCCTTTCTGTATTCTTCATATCATTTATCTCTTATTTGATTCTGTTTTTAGATTTCCTATTGGTTATTTTTCACTTTAATCAGCAGTTTCCTTCATCATTTTCATTATCTGTATTCTAAATTCCCTTTCTGTCATTTCTAACATTTCTTTATAGGTGGAATTCCCTACAGTAGCTACCTTATGGTCCCTGGGGGGAAGGAGGATTGTTCTGGACTGGTTTTTCATGTTGCCAGGATTTTTCGGCTGATTCTTTCTCAGGAGTGATTTCTTTTATCTATTTCCTTGCCCTAATTTTCCTTTCACTTCCTCTTGCTCTTTATGTTGCCATGCCTCTAGACCAGGGTTTCAATGAGTCCTTTTGGTACAGGACCAGAAGGATGAGAAGGTTGAAGAGCTAGAAGGGAAAAAAGAAAGTGAAGAAAAAAAAAAAAAAAGGAAAAAAGAGAAAGGAGAGGGAGTGGGTAAAAAGGAATATTGACAAAAAGAAGAGAGGCACAGAAAGAGGGAGACAGAGCAATATAGGTGTACAGTAGGGTACTTTGACCCAACCTTAAAAACCCCCAACCTCTGGGGGTGCCAGGTTGGTGGAGTTCCCTTGAAGTCAGCAGCTCTTTGCTAGCCTATTTGGACACAGTACCCCACCTCCACCAAGTAGAGAGGAAAGACAAAAATGCTATAAATCAAACCAAAACAAGCAAACAGTAAACTTTACGGGATAAAGTTGGTGGAAAAAACAAATAATAGGGGTAGAAACAGTAGCTAAAATGAAGTTCTAATTACTGAAAAAGGCAACAATGGAAAATTATATTTAAACTAGAAAAATGAAGAAAGAAAAGGAAAAAAAGAAAAGAAAAATCTATAGGGAAAATATTGAAATTAAAAAACAAAACAGCAACAACAACAACCAAAAAAAAAAAAAAAAAAAGAACCCCAAAACAAAGCAGTTTATATCTCTTGCTGAATATTGTCTTGGCAACAGGTGATCTTCTGGGGTATTAGATGTTAATCACAATGCTGATACACCTGTACAAGGTGGAGATTGGAGGGCTCTGCTGATTTCTCACACCCCGAAGGGTGGAGAGCCTAAATCTCTCCTCAGCCCACCTAAAAGGCACTTTAAACTGCTAAACTTGGCTAAGCAGAAGCTTTCCCAGGAAAGTGCTTGTCGCTGAGATCACTCCTAAAGTGGCTATCCACTTAACCAGTGGGCTGAAACTGGTCTTGCTTATGCCCCTGAGGGCTAAGGCTGCAAGGCATCTCAGTCCCTGCCTTTAGGCTGCTTAGTCACTAAATTACTCGCTGCTCCCCCCCTCCCCTGCTCTGCGACCCTAAGCGCAGAACTTGCCAGGGCACTTTTTCCACAATGGCTCTGCGCAGCCCACAGCTTAACACTATTAGCTCTTTCTGCCTCAGCGGCTCAGTCTGGGGCCCCATACAATGCTCAAAGTCCTCCGCACTCTTGCCCAAGATCTCCCAAGGTAGTTCAACTGAATGCCAAGTCCTAAAAAACAAAGCAGCTCACAGATAAGGCCTTTCCAATTTGCATTCTCCCTGCTGCTGTACTTACAGCTGCCGCCAGGATTAGACCAAACAAACACATGCAATCACTTGCCAGTTTTCCACTGCTTTTGTCCTCCACTTGGGGTCCAGAAGTCTCTCACTGATTCCCTGTGTCCTCAAAGGGATGTTTATGGGCAGATCCCACCAGCCAGAGATGCCTGGAGTCTCGTCTCCTCAGATTCACCGTGCCCAGTTGCAAGGAAGCTATTCTTGCCCCCATTTTAAAGATAAGGAAATTGAGGCTTAAAGAGAAAATAACTTTCTCAAATAATTGGTAGAACTGAGGGAGGTCTTCCTGGTTATAAGTGCATCGAACAAACTTCTTATTACTGTGTTATACTGCCTCCTATTGGAAGGATGGTGTTCAGAAACGAATTCTCTCATATGAGAATATACTCCACATTCTTCACCCCTGAATCCCAAGCCACTGCTTGGTTATATTAACTTTAATTTGAGTCCAGTTTCTATGCCTTATATGAGCCAGTAGTAATCACCTATTGGTTATATTGATAATATATACAAAGACTTTATAGTTATGTGGTCAATAAGATTATCTTTCCGTGACATGGTTTTGTTTTTTAGTTATTCTGTCGCACTAGTTGGAAGCTTAATGCTGTAAGATGCCAAAATACTTACTCGTTTTAGTAAGCTATACATGTATAGAATTTTGGTGTTGTGGGAGTGTTGTTGTAATTGATACTTGTTTTCAACCTCATGTTGCTAACATGGCAAAAGGGATACCTTTAAAATTTAAAATTGTTCCGTGAACTTCTTATTTTTTTATTTTCTATAAATCAGTTCACAGCGGTGGAGTTAATTGTCTATCATTCCATCCTTCGGGTAACTTCCTCATCTCTGCTGCTTCAGATGGTACACTGAAGATTCTGGATCTCTTAGAAGGAAGGCTCATATATACACTTCAAGGACATACGGTATTAACACTAAGATTTTTGCTTTTCATATGTACTAATATTAAAAATATAAAATACTATGTATTGGAAAGTTTTGTTCCATTTATTATATGCCTTTATTATTTTTCCAGACATAGCACACATACATTGCTGCTATCATAAAAATTTTTTACTTCCAAGGCTATGTTTTTGTACTCTGGAAGCAACTCTTAGAAATGTTATTTATTGTAATTTTTGTCAAAATCAGAGTGTATCTTTCAGTGGACATTAAATGACTCCTCCACTACTGTTGTGACGTGTATTGGCTGTCTCTGAGCTCTGTTTCATTTGGAGACTCTCCTACTATCTCTGACACCTTTGCCGCTTGCGCCACTCGCTCACTGCTTCCCCTGATCTCGTTGGTGAGTTTGGAAGGAGAAGTTTGGCAAACCCCGACACCGTCTACTCTCCTGCCCTGCAGAGTGAGCGTTCCTTGCTGTTTTCCTCTGATCCTTCCTTGGGGAGACCTGCCATGGTCTACTGTTGGCTGTGAATTGGTGGTCACACCTGACTCCTCACATCAGTTCTAGAAACCTCTTTGCCTTACAAATAAAAGGCACATTCTCTTTTTTTTTTTTTTTTTTTTTTTTTGCAGTTTTTGGCCATGGCTAGGTTTGAACCTGCCACCTCAGGTATATAGGGCCGGTGCCCCACTCCTTTGAGCTGTAGGTGCTTCCTGGCACATTCTCTTTTTGAAAGAACAAGCACTTGTTTGTAAGAAAAGTGATATTTTGGTTCTCATACCCCTTATTCTCATATCTTATTTCTCAAATGATTTACAATGGGGAGAAGGGAGAGGCTATTTATAGAGCCTGTTCAAAGGCACCTCTCCCAGCATGTAATGCATTTAAGAGAAATTTTTTTTAAGTATATAAACTATTCCTCCCTTCTGGATAAATGTTTAGGCATCTCTCAATTTTTAGTATGCATCCTCTTCTTAGTTGTTTTTTGTTGTTCAGATGTGCTAGGTACTTCCTTTTAACCTAGTGTAAGCTGTTTGTATCTAGAAATAGAATGAGCTTTGTGGTCTGGAAGAAAACGGGTTCTTTCTACTTTCATAGATCCTGCCTGGCTTCCTGCTTTGCTTTATCATTTATTCTGCAGAAGCATTAGGGTGAAGCACAAATAAACACTAACCAGCTCAGCTATATGCGTATCCACGGATTAGGAAAAGTAAACACAACCAATAAAAGTGGCCAAGGATTGAAATATCCTTGAAAGAAACACAAAATAATAGGGAAAAAGATAAGCACAGTATTTTAGCAGAACACTCTACACGAAGATGGAATTTTTCGTAGTCTGCTGATGGAGGTGTTGATGAAGCTATGATAAACCTAAATCTGTGGGATGGCCTATGTGGGAAACATGAGCTGTTTTCTCCAACACTTGTCATGTATAGATTAAGGACATATTAAAAACAAACAGAATACATTAATATTTTTAAACCAATTATTCTTATTTTTACTAAAAACATTGCCCTTGAGGATATGCTTCTTGTGCCTCTGCCAAGTCCAGTCCTGTCCAACTCTGCAGTAATTGCTCAATGCTGAGTCCTCATTACCTCTCACCTAGATACCAGCAGTAACTTCCTAACTGGCCTGCAACCATCATTCTTACTTCAGTTTAGCATTCTCACGATTGATATAATTTTCATCAATCATAGCCCTCCTCATACCTGTACTTGTGCCCTGCTCCTACAACTTCTAGTGATTGACTGTTGCCTATGTGAAAGGAGAGCTCAGTGCAGCCTGTTGTGGCCTGGAAATGTCTTTTGTTTATATAGCCTCACCTGCTTATTTATCAGGTTTCTGTTAGCCATTGGTTGAATACAGAATCCAAAGCCAGAAAAAAAAAATTTTTTTTTGAGTCACCCTTGGTAGAGTGCCATAGCGTCACAGCTCACAGCAAGCTCAAACTCTTGATTCTTGGACTTAAGGGATTCTCTTGCCTCAGCCTCCCAAGTAGCTGGGACTACAGGCACCCGCCACAACACCCAGCTGTTTTTTGGTTGTAGTTGTCATTGTTGTTTGGCGGGCCTGGGCTGGATTCGAACCTGCCAGCTCCCGTGTATGTGGCTTGAGCTACAGGTGCTGAGCCAAAGCCAGAAAATTTTGGCATCAATTCTTACAACTTACACATGTATAAAGTTTTTTTAAAAGAAAAACAGTTATTAAATTTTAGAATTCCTAGGGAGGGGAGGGAGGGGGGAGGTGGGTGGAAGGAGGGGGATTGGTGAGAATACACGTGTGGAGCATCTTACAGTGGTATATGTGAAACTTAGTAAATGTAGAATGTAAATGTCTCAACACAATGACTGTGAAATTGCCAGGAAGGCTATGTTAACCAGTGTCATATAAACGTGTCAACCGGTCTGTGAAACTAATGTATAATGCCCCATGATCATACCAATGTACATAGCTATGATTTAATTAAAAAAAAAAATTCTGAGTGAGTTATTTTTGTTGTATAGTATTGCATTGGTCATTATGGAGGATAGGTCTGAGAATATCCTGGAGAGCTAGTTTTGTTATGGCAAATTTTTCAACTTCTGAATGTTATTAAAGTATTTAATTTCTTCATCATAAATGAAACTCAGTTTAGCTGGATACAAATCCTGGGTTGAAAGTTATTTTGCTTTAGGAGATTATAATTTGATGACCACCCTCTTCTTCTTAAAAAGTTTCAGAAAAGAGAAATCTGCAGTCATTCTAATATTCTTCCCTTTGTATGTAATGGCTTTCTTTTGCCTGACAGCTCGGAGAATTTTCTCTTTAGTATTAACTTTTGTGAAGTTAATTATGATATACCTAGGAGATGTCTTATTTGTGTTGAGTCATGCTGGGATTCTGAATCTGTCTGCTATCTGTGTTTCAGAATCTCTAGGCATGTCTGGAAAATTCTCTTTTATAATTTCATGCAGAAGGGCTTCTGTGCCCAGTGAGGCTACTTTATCATTTTCAGGAATTCCAATTATTCAGATGTTGGCCTTCTTCGAATTATCTCAGAGCTCTCTGAGAGAATGATTCATTTTTGCTTTTCATTTCTTTTCCTCTTTGAGAGTTTGGGAACGTTCAAAGGCTTGGTCTTCAATGTCAGAGATCCTTTCCTCTGCTTGCTCCACTCTGTTACTGATGGATTCTACTGTATTTTTCAGATCTTTGAGGGCTGAAAATTCTTGCTGCATTTTGTCTAAGTCTTTGGTGGTTTTGTCTTTAAATTCATTAAATTCTTGAGACAACTTTTGAATTTCTCCTCAAATTCCCAATTCCATTTTAATAATCTTGTTTGCCATCCAAATTCTGAATTTGATTTCTGACATATCAGCCAGTTGTTTTTAAATGAAATCTTCAAATACCTCTACTGTATCTTTTCTTGGGGTAGTTGATCTATTCTGGTTATTCATGTTACTTGAGTTCCTCCGCTGATTCCTCCCCATGATTATTTTACTTCCTTTGATTTTATTTTTTCCTGGAGTTTTGTTGAGGACCTGTAAAGTACTGTGGCCTGAGAAAGTGGGGCCTTTTTGGTGTAGTGGGTTGAAGTGGTTCCGTCTTGTTTTTAGCTGATTTCTGTTCGACCCTAGTGAAACAGTTACTCTGGGTTGAAGTCTCAGCTGTGGAAAAATACCAGAAATTAAGTTTCCCCACCCACCACAGGCAACAATTGGAAGAGTAGAATCAAACCTTCCTACAGCCACACACCCAGGGAATTACCTGAACAGTCCTCAGACAATTTTCTCAGTTCAAAAGGTCCAAATCAGTTGTCTCAGTCAGCACCTGTCTCAAGTTGGACAGTTTAGGAGGTCTCTGGGAACTGGATAACAGGGGTCTGGTGACTGCTCTTGTGCTTCTGGAATCCGGAGGAGCCACCCAGCAAATAGATCAACCTGGGAAGGTTGATGCCTCCTTCCCCACCTTGCAGTTCTGTTGCTTTCAGTCACTTCTGGCCCCACAAGGCTGTGACCCAGTCAGTTTTCTGCAGTGAGCAGATACTCCAGAGGTTTGCACCTGCCTAAATTTCAGGGAAGTCTGTATCTGCTCATCCATGTCACTGCTCTTGGCCTCTATCTATTAGAGGGTTGTGAGGATTGTCAACCTCAGGCACTTGATGGAGTCTGGGGGTGTTCACTCAGTTCCAGCCACACCCTTAATTTATGTGACTGGATGAACAGAACTACCCTGTGGGAGTTTGTTTCTGACGCTGCAGAGCCCTTGCTGAATTCTTCTGCAGAGGAGAGGCTGACTTGAGTTTCCAGAACCTGTTCTTCAGGTCCTGTCTTTACTCCTGCTGGCTTGTATTTGTAGCATGGTTAGATTTAAGCTGTAGCATATGGGCCTCCTTTGTCTATAGGCTGATAATCCTCTGAGAGACAGGTGCATCTTAGGCTCAGTAGAGCAGTCTTTTGTATCAGCCCCATCCTGGAATTTTCTCAGCTCTGGCGGTGCATTTTCTAGTCCCTGTGTTCCAGTACCACCTCTGGCAAACCCTTACCTCATGGGCCCTATGTTTCAGTCCCAGGTCTGATCTGTGGTGATTGCCATCTGAGAAGATGCCTGCCTCATCTGATTGCCTAGGTAAATATGAGGAGTGGCTACAGGAGATCTTGGAGTGGACCTTATTATTGCTAAAGACAGCTGCTGCTCTACACCTTGGGGCACCACTACTTCGTGATTTTTTTTTAGCTGACCATTGTCTCCTCACTCCTGTGCTGTAGAATCAGCACTGTCCAGCTGCTGTTCAGGTCCTGTCTACACCTCTCAAGCAGTCACCCCAGAATTTGGACTCCTGGGAGGCAGTCCTCCAGAATTCAGAGTGAGAGTGAAAAGGAGTGTTTGGAGCTCAAGGTTTCAGTTTGAACACTGAGGTCATTGACAACAAATGAGTAAATAGACAGATACAAAAGCTACCAGACACATTAGGCCATAGATACAGAGACAGACGGAGTTACATAGACATACAGACAACATCCACAACACCAGCAACATAAAAACAACTGCAATAAAAATAGTGATAATTGTAAAATAATTTTTAAAAAGATAAAAGGTGGTGTTTCTAGAAATGTTAAAAGAGAAGAGAGAAATTAAAATTAGAAAAAATAGAAATAAAAAATATGTATCTATTTTAAAAGTAATAATAAAAAATTAACAAAAGCTCCTCCAAGTAAATGATGAGGAAAAAACAGAGCAAAAGAACAAAAACAAACACATTAAAAAAAGAAAAGAAAAACAAAACAAAAAGAAAGGCACCATCTACAAAAAAGTTGTTGTATGTAGAAATATACTTCTATATGTATGATGTAAGTTTTAGCTTTCATAGGAATATGATTATACTTCTATATACATTCTAAACACCAGATGGTGCTGGGTGCAGCTTCCAGGCTTATACCTGATTCACTGTTTATACTGTTACCATGGTAACCGCCTTTCATGGCTGATTGTCATTTTGGAGTTTCTGTAAAAGTTTGTCACCCACGTAATTTGTAACCTCAGCTATTTTGCTCAAGACAGCACTTTGGACTGACCTTCACTCTCAGTACAGAAGTCCATGCTTCTCAAATCTTTCCACTCTGCTCCCAGGTTCTCCTGCAAGCTGGCAACTATAATCGGCTATGGGGGGCTACTGCTGGGTTTGGGACCAAGTGGGAGCTGGCTCGAGCTGCTGGTGTGGTGGGAGCCCGTTCACGTGGTGGGACTCAGGGATCTTCTTCTGAGTTTTATGATTCAAAGTTTCTTTTTTTGATAGGGACCAGCCAGTTAGCAGCGCACCCTGAACCGCCAACACCCTCCAGTCTTTCTGAGGAGAAATGTTGTGGTCTTACTCAATCCCTGGTGGTCTGAGGGAGGGCACCTGCCCTTAGATAGTTCAAAATGTCTTTTTCTCTGATGCGCTCCTTCCCTTCTATTGTCCAACAGGTTGCCCGGTTCCCTGTGGTTTTGAGTGGCTCTCCTTTCATATGCCTCTCTCAGTTCAGAAATAAATATTTGTTAATTGGGTTTTATCAGCATTTGAACTCTGTTGCCCTTTATAAGGGAGGGGCCTGCTGGCCAGCGGGGCCAGGCAGGGAAGAATCTCTACAACAGAGTCTGTGGATTTAAATTACCCCTCAGATATAGCAGTTCTCCACTTCGCTGAGCGTCTTCAGCTGAGCGTCTTACACCAATAATGTACAGTTGAGAAAGGTCTAGACACCCTTTCTTCTCTCCTGATGGCTCGGGAGAGGTGGAGTACATGTCTGTTCTGTCCACCATCATGCTCCGCCTCCGACACATTTTCTTTACATTGGTTTACATAGCCTTCCTGGCATTTTCTTAGTTATTGTGCTAAGACATTTATATTCCACATTTACTAAGTTTTACATATACCCTTGTAAGTTGCACCACGGGTGTAATCCCACAAATCCTTTTCCCTCTGCTCACTTCTCTCCTCCCTTCCCTCCCTTTCCATCTTCCCTCTATTCTTAGGTTTTTAACTGGGTTATAGCTTTCCTGTGAAAGCCATAAATTGGTTTCATAGTAGAGATCAGTACATTGGATACATTTTCTTCAATTCTTGAGATACTTTACTAAGAAGAATATGTTCCAGCTCCATCCACGTTAACAAGAAAGAGGAAAAGTCTCCACCTTTCTTTAAGGCTGCATAATATTCCATGGTGTACACATACCACAATTTATTAATCCATTTAAAAATAGATGGACACTTGGGCTTTGTTTATGATTTAGCAATTATGAATAGGGGTGCAATAAACAATTTGGTACAAATATGTTTGTTATGATGTGATTTTTAGTCTTCTGGGTATATGCCTAGTAGAGAAATTATAGGATTGAATGACAGATCTATTTTTAGATCTCTAAGTGTTCTTCATACATCTTTTCAAAAGGAATGTATTAATTTGCATTGCCACCAGCATTGTAGAAGTATTTTCTTTTCTCCACATTCATGCCAACATCTCTGGTCTTGGGATTTTGTGATATAGGCTAGTCTCACTGAAGTTAGATGATATATCAAAGTAGTTTTGATTTGCCTTTCTCCAATGATTAAAGATGGTGAGCATTTTTTTTATATGTCTGTAGGCCTTGTGCCTGTCTTCTTCAGAGAAGTTTCTCTTCAAATCCCTTGCCCACCCTGAAATGGGATGATTTGTTTTTTTCTTCCTAATATGTTTGGGTTCTCTGTAATTTCCATTTATTAAACCTTTATGGGAGATATGACCTGCAAATATTTTTTCGCATTTTGAGGGCTTTCTGCTTGCTTTACTGACTGTGTTCTTGGCTGTGCAGAAGCTTTTGAGTTTGATCAGGTTCCAGAATGTGTTTTTTATACTATTTCAATTGCCCGGGGAGTCCTCCTCATAAACAATTCACCCAGGTTGAATTTTTTAAGAGTTTTACCTGCACTTTCTTGAAGTATTTTTATAATTTCATGTTGTAAGTTTAAATCTTTTATCCAGTGAGAGTCTATCTTAGTTAATGGTGAAAGATGTGGGTCCAGTTTCAGTCTTCTGCAGGTTGCCAGCCAGTTCACCCAGCACCATTTGTTAAATAGGGAATCTTTTCCTCCACTGAATGTTTTTAATTGGCTCGTCAAAGATTAAATAACAATAAGTTGCTGGATTCATCTCTTGGTTCTCTACTGTGTTTCGGACATCTACTTCTCTGTTTTTTGTGCCAGTACCATGGTGTTTTGATCACTATTGATTTGTAGTACAGTCTGAGGTCTGGTAGTGATTCCTCCTTTTTTTTTCTGAGTAATGTCTTGGCTATTCAAGGTTTTTTCGTATCCATATAAAAAAAGTATTGTTTTTTCAAGTTCTTTAAAGTATGACAGTGGAGCTTTAATAGGGATTGCATTAAAATTATGTATTGCTTTGTGTAGTATAGTCATTTTAACAATGTTAATTCTTCACAGACATGAGCATGGTAGTTTTTCCATTTGTTAAAATTTTCAGCTATATCTTTTGTTAGAGTTTCATAGTTCTCTTCATAGAGATCTTTCACGTCTTTTGTTAGATAAACTTTCAAATATTTTATCTTCTTTTGGACTACTGTGAATGAAATAGAGTTCTTAACTGATTTTTCTACTTGACTATTTTTGGTATATATAAAGACTACCAATTTATGAATGTTAATTCAACAGCATTTGAATGCTATAGCATTTCAAATAGAATTTGAAAAAAAATTAGTTTATATAGTTTCTTAATTTGTATGATGACAGAATTTTACATGTTAGCCTAAAAATGTACCACACCATCCAATATCTTGAGGTCATAAGGTCACTCAACTAGTACTCAAAATTCATTTATCTTTCTTTTACACCTAACTGGATTATCCTAACCACAAAGATAGAAGGAACCTCATTTTTCCCAAATTGCCTTAGTGATAGCCCACATTCTTACTTGTGCTTCTTCACTTTTATAAACATCACTATTTTTTGTTTTTATTGTTTTCCATACATAGTTTACTCTTCCTGTTTAAAACAAACTTCTTGAAGGTAGAAGTAGTATTAGATTATTTTCTGGGTCTTCAGAGTTAAAATACATTCTACCCTACATTATATGTTCATGAATTGTTTCCTGAGTAAATTTTTTGTCTCTGTGCTAGTAAATGACATTCATGTTATAAAAATTAACTTTGTCAAAATCTATTTTAGCATGATAATACTTGTACTTAGTCATAATGTATACAGAGATCTTGGTTGTATAATTCAGTTGATACACATAAAAAGTGAGACATAGGTGGTGCACAAGTGAAAAAGCCAATCAGTCTGTAGTGCTGAATGGTTGGTGTAGGGCAAACAGCCATCAGTCATCAATCAATGCCCAAACAAATGTTTCTATTTCAGCAGAAGGCATCTGGTATATGTAACACAGCAATGAGAGTAGCATTGAATTCTTGTGTGTCCTATTGGTTTTCCATGGTCCATATGGAGAAAGACCTAAGCTATGCTTAAAGTTATAGAGAGTAGAGGCTTGCACAGACATTGAAAATAGACTTCATTTTAGATGTTAGTTGAAATTTATACCACAAAGTGCCTCTAGCCCTGATTTAAGAATGGTTATAAAACTAAATGTGGGCTCAAAGAAAGGAAAAACACAGAACTAAATGTTATACTCTACCACAGGTATACAAGTTGTAAAACAGGTATAAGTAATATTTGTACAGTATTGTCAAGCATAAAGTTTAATGAGAAAAAAAGCTTGATGAACATGCCAAGCTGAAAACTTTGATAAGATTCATTTTAATTTACACTTCAATTGGAAGGTGTTAATATAGTTATCCTGAAAGCTCTTGCCAGCATTTGTCTAAGAATTGCATACAATGTGGCTAATTTATTATAAAAGTCATTTCCAGAAGCTAAAAGGAGCTGAGGAAAGTGGAGACAATTTCTCTACAGTTTACTTAAATCTTAATTTCTACTCGACACTTAATGACAGATCTAAAATATATAAGTCAATGAAAGCTCTCTCTCTTTGCCTTTTCTGGAGGGTTAAAAGTGTGGATTTTTGGCATAGCTCCACATTTTATCAATGATTTGATATTTTCTAGAAGATACTTCTTTTTCATTCTTTCCCAGGCTCACTTGAGTGTTATTCTGGTCTATGTAATTTTAATGTTGCCTAGGTCTTTGAATACAAGCTAATGGCACTGGATATAACAGAAGGGGTAGGAGATTACCATGAATTTCTTTACTATTGTTTTTAGAATGAGTTTAAATCATGGCAAAATAAAGGCAATATTCACTAACAGAATATTCAAACTACCTCATGTTTTTTCTTCAAGAATAAAGCAATAGCAACAACTCCGCTCTACATTAAGTGGTTTAGGAAAAGTGGTGTACATAAGTATTAATGTACTCAGCCCAACTATGAAACTAATTTATAGCTTTTATATGAAATATAAAGCCCAATTAAATCCTAAGAATATAAGGAAAGGGGAAAGGGAGTGGAGGAGGGAGAATGGACAGAGTGAGAGTGATTGGTGGGACCACACCTACAGTGCATCTTACAAGGGTACATGTGAAAATTACTAAATGTAGAATACAAATGTCTTAACA
>CAUYPK010017703.1:0-17517 GCA_963574355.1 Loris lydekkerianus | reverse complement strand
CCAGTTTGTACAGGAAAGATGGCTTCGTTTTCTCTCATATATATTTGCATTTTAATAGCTGGGTTTTGTGGTGGGCGCCTGTAGTCCCAGCTACTACAAGAAGCTGAGGCAAGAGAATCGCCTAAGCCCAAGGATTTGGAGGTTGCTGTGAGCTGTGACACCACAGCACTCTACCGGGGGTTAATAAGTGAGACTCTGTCTCAAAAAAAAAAAAAAAAATATATATATATATATATATATATATATATTTGCATTTTCAAAGGAAACACTTTGTGTAACCTGGCTTATTGTACCCTCAATGAATCCCCCCCCCCCAAAAAGGAAACACTTTGTCTTTCATGTAGCAAATAGTCTAATATATGCTGGATACCTGGACTGAATGAATCTTCCAGCTAAGCCTGGCTCTGTAGTCTGTGGATGTATGTGCGTGCGCACGTGCTCACATTGTTTTCAAATCCAGTGGGCTGGAAATCTTCCTGACAATCTGTTAGGCATCAGGGATTTTTATCTCCAGATGGGTGCCCCATTTTTCTTCTTGATAACCTCTTACTAATGAAGAGCCTGGGATGGGAGTTCCATTTACAAATGGTGAATCATTAGAAACACATTTGTAGGCGGGGAAGGCCCTTCCAGCAGCAGAGCCTCACTTCTGAGGCACGCAGTCCATTTCCTGCACAAATGGGCCTGGGAGCAGATCTCTCGGCGGGAAGACAACTCGTCACACATGCCCACTCCCACCCCGGGCTCTAACTACGAGTCTTCGTCTGAAAGCCTGGGGGCAAAAGGACAAGTCTGTGTTTATAAATCACTTCTCAAGCCTGTGGCCTCACTTCTCTACCTCCTTCCTCACTAGTTAGGGAGATGGATGTTTCCTCGTATCACGGTCGTTAGCTGTGGCCGTCAGCCATCCCTGCCAACTCCACGCTGCCTGCTGGCTTGTCCTTTCTGGGAACAGCCTTGGTGGTTGTCTGCCCTTGGTTCTCACGTCCAGTACGCAAGTCGAGCTCCTACTGGTCCGACACAGCGTGTTTTCTTGTCTCTAAGCCTTCCTAAGCCACCGTGGAAGGCAGGATGAGCCAGGGAACTTTCCATAGGCAAGAAAACTTGGGACCAGCCCTCATTCTAGAATTAGTTATTCAACTCTGCCTTCCCAGGTCCTGGCTCATCATCCCTGTGCTGTCCTAACTGGTGATTTCACTCTTCCCTTCTCCTCCTGCTAAAGGTTCACCACACAACCTCCCATAACTTCCTGTCTTACCACCAGAAGGGTAGCTCTGAAACTTTGCCGTGCATGTACTTCCTTTGTAATGTCTTGGCTTTGTCTGTGTACCAGTAATACTATTATTTCAATCAACTATTTTGAACCAACTGATCATTTGACTTCAATATTTATTTAAGAAGGACATTTTATTACTACATAAATGTTACATAAATTCAGGTACAATAAAACAAATAAATGCAACCGGCTCCTAAAGAAACCATCCAAACCAGTTTGTCAAATTCTAGTTGCGTGCTTGTTTGCCAAAGCCTCTAAGCCAGTGGTTCTTAACCTTCCTAATGCCGCAATGTATTTTCATTGTTACAAAGGGGTTGCGACCCACAGGTTGAGAATCGCTGCGCTAACCAACCAACCTTTGTTCCTTCTTCCTTCCTTCCTTCCCTCTTTTCTCCCTTCTTCTTTTTTTTTTTTTGGCAGTTTTTTGGCCAGGGCCGGGTTTGAACCTGCCACCCCTGGCATATGGGGCCGGCGCCCTACTCCTTGAGCCACAGGTGCCGCCCTTTTCTCCTTTCTTTCTTTCTTTCTTTTTTAATTTTTTTTGGTTAAGGAAGATTATCAAATATGAGGGAGTTATTAAGGATATATCAGTCCCAAATAGACTTTCTTTGACATAGTCTGAAGAATTCAAAGAGAGTGCTATTTGCACAGCACTGTGAATTCAAATGATCAATTCAAATGATCAATTTTATGTTACATGAATTTTACTTCAATAGATAAAAGTGAAAAAGAATAATTTTGATGCAGTGTTGTCATCGTATATGGTACTGCTGAAAATCTTTTCTCCCTCATTCAGGCAAGTGAGGGAAGGATGCAATGCTTGTAAGTCCAAGGCCAGAGCTTCTTTCTCAGCGGTGCTGCTGTCAGGAGAACACACCCCGTGGGCTAAAGCAGGTTCAGAGGAGCTGATCCCTTCACCTGAACTTGTTGAATAACGCGATGCATAGAGCACAGCAATCCTCCCCAGAAGCCCCCATTTCTCTCCCTGCCACTTCCAAAACCTACAATATTCTTGAACTTGAATAATGTACTCCTCAGAACTTTAATTTCTTTACCTGTAAACAGAGATGTCTCAGAGTGGTGTTGTGAGAAAATCTTGCAGCAGTCAAGCAAAATTCTTGAGTGAAATAAAGAGTAGCTATCTTCCCCACCTCCTCACACTCCTCCACTCAGGATACTCCGGAGGCAGATTCATATCCACGTTCTTTGAAGGATTTGATGCTGATACAATGATGGTTTGCTAGAAATCTTTACAATTCAGAAATAATGGAGTAACTTAGAGATACTGGGGACTTGTCAGTATTTGGCCAATACCAAAAATATACAAAAACAAAAAAAAAAGAAGAAGAAGAAAGGAAAAGAACAAATAGACTCTCTTCTGAGCTCCATTTTCAGAATCATTGAGTGGAGATACAACTCCTCCGTTGCTTTAAGAAACATTAAGGAATGATTTGTATTCCCATCAGATTTCTATTGAATTCTCTTCTGTAGACACACTTCTATATGAGGGGGCTTGGCCAATCTGGTTAATTAATTAATCTTTAAATAAAACCAAAGCATATTTAGAACATTTATGGCATTTCCTTACGAAATATCATCACTTCTGGTTCACTTGAATTTTGCTGTTTCGGTCATCATTATTTATATTGTGTTTGGCAGCAATCCTGGAAATACAATGTACTTTATGCTAAAACCACGTCTAAGAAAAAACAGTGACTCCACTGCGGAGTGAAATACGGCGTACACTCCCTTGCATCGAGTTCTCAGTTTGGGAGATACATCAAGCTAGAAATGATGTCTTCTCTTGAACTTTAGAACTTTAAGTGTGGGAGGTAGGCAGGGAACTTTCAGATGCCACAGACACGTTTTCAAAAGTGCCTCAGAGCCAGTCCTCTCTGAGAAGAGAAATACAATTAGATTCTCCCTGGCAAAAAGAAAATGTGGGGGTGCTTTTGCTTTCTGTTTGCTTTTAAAGCACTGTGATGGAAGAAAAGGAATCCTGTCAATCTCATGGGCTGCTCGTGGCACCTGCAAAGATGAGCAAGGCGTGGCTTGTGTGACGGAGGCAGAGCTTGGCTCGCAGCATAACTTAAGCCATATGAAGGGCTTTTTATGATGGTTTCACAGTTCATCAAACATTCCCTTACAAGGAGGATCTTTAACACTGCAGTTCCCGAGGCTGGCATTTTCCTGAAGGATGAAAGTCTCCAGAATGCCATTAGACAAATTAATGAGAGTTGAAACTTAGGATGTTCAGCTGTGTCTCTAGCAGACATAATTATCCTGGGAGCATCCCATTTAAATCTTCCACGCCTATTCTTGGAGCATAGCAATCCACATGTGTTTTTAAAAGAACTATCTAGACACCTATATTTTAAAACAGAAGAGGCAGCTCTATCCACGTCCAGGGCCCATATTAAATGTCTCCGCAACTCACCACTCACTGTCCGCCAGGGTCTCAGGTTGTCTGCACTCGCAGGCTGTGCAGCAACTTGTGGGTTTGTCATTAGGAAGCTATCGTGACTCTAAGTTCAGCAGTTTAATTCCCCAAACAGGCGTTATGGTTCTCAGGAATAATGTCAACTCCAGGAAGCCAACAGGACTTTTTGAAAGCAATTAATTAATCCCATAATGACTTCTCTTGAGGCTTCCTGACCTTCCATGGAACCAGACAGCTCTTAGCTGTAATTGCTAGGGAGTGTTATGAGAGCTTCGTGTTATATAAATAAGTAACCAGTGTGCCAGCTTTTTTGGGTGGGGTGGGGTGGGGGGGGGTCACCTTGTTAATTGGTCTAAATCAGTAGCTCAGTGTAGGTCCTGAGTCCCGGCCTCCTTTCTCCCCGGATGTGAGATCACATTTTGTTAGACAATCATGGCTCACTTACTTTAAATGCAAAAAGTCTGTGCTCTTTGTGGTGTCCTAAAGCAAAACAAAGCACTCTCCAAGGCTGGTAAGACAGGTGTTTGCTTCCTCCTTCTTTGCTTGAGCACCTTGGGCAAATGCTCCAAAGTGCTGTTTTTTCCCTGGATTGTCCCTCTGAGAGGACAGATACTGCATACAGACCAGCGTCTGGGTCCTACATGCCTCCTCTTTATGGCCAGAGGGGCAGCTCTGCCTTCCCCCAAGTCATTGCCATTTCCTTGCCACACCCTTCTGTCATTTGATTCCCTCAAGTCAGCAACTCATCCTCTCAAGTAGGCACTCCTGGGACAAGGTAGAGTTTGTCTTTGGTGCATTCTGTCTTCCTTTTTTGTGGTTTTTGGGTAACCTTCTCTTCATCCTCAGGCATTTCGTTCCTTTCACCTCCTCCCCTCTAGAGAAGACTCTTTGGCAAAGGCTCTGATGAACACATGTGCACTGAGGTATAAATGGCCGATAAAAGATGCGTTTCATCTCTTGGGAGTATTTGCACTGGAGGAAGGTTATACATGTGTAATGGTGGAGGTTCAGCCATTGAGCTGGGTAGGGGAGGAACTTGGGAGTGATGTATCTTCCTGAGAGCCCCTGTCGGCCTGCTTCCGAGGACAGCTCCTTCCAAGGTGGCAGTTGGGCTGGTCCCACCGCCGAGACTCTGGCCTTGCTCCACAGCTGGATCTTGAAATCCTCAGGCCCCATCTGAAAGTCTTGAGCAAGAATCTTGCTTATCCCAGAGGAATGTTTGGAAACACAACGAATAGCACATTTGTGGTAAACGTTTCATTATTTCACTCTTTTTTCTTGAGCTGATTTGATAGACACCTTTTGGTTTGAAGGATTCTTGAACTTGCCCTTTTGTAACTCCAGGGAAACACCCCGAGTTCCCACACATAGGTTAGTTCTTGCTGACAGAAACCTTTTAATCTCATCATTCCTCAGCTTGTCTGAATCAGAAGTGTTTTCAATATTCAAACGCTGACCTCTGGATAAATGAAAAACTGTAAAAGCACAGTGAAGTTCCTCCAGGCTTGGAGCACACACATCCCTGATCACATCTCTGCAGAATGAGATGACTGGGGGGGCTGATGTCAAGGCAGGCAACACCAGCCCCCACGACCACCTACCCGTCCCCTGGTTTCTCCTACATGACTTGCAAGCCGCTTCTTTCATTAAAGTGTAACACTTTCTCAACCCTGGACCCATTTAAAAAAAAATTGTGAAGCTCCATATAACTAAAAGCAGAGAGTATTAGCAACGTTGCTTTTTTTCTCCTAAGAAACAATTCACCTCTCAGAAATACTGATTCTGTTTTATTCCAGCAAGTTTAAAACTCACTGTGAATTTCACCTTCCAGGATGTTTATATGTGTTGAAGAACAAGTCAGACTTATGGTGTAATGAGTGATAATGAGTTTTCTTTATGAGATGGAACTGAATCTCACTTGCCTTTTCATCTTTCCAGAACTGTAAGTAGGATAAGAACTCATAAAAAATTGTGAGGTAGAAAAATAAAGATGCTGATTTCTTACCTGATTTTTGAGGAGTTAGAATCCTTTGTTTCTTGGCTGTTTTGTCTACAGTGATCTAAACTTCCTATACGCCCATTACAATACTGTTTATGCTATAGCATGGGTGACCCTCAGAAACATTATGCTAAGTGAAAGAAGCCAGTTACTAAAGACCACATAGTTCATGGTTTGTTTATATGAAATGTCCAGAATGGTCAGATCTATAAAGACAGAAAATACAGGGTGGCTATAAAGTTCGTATGCAATTTAAAATAGGTTAACGTAGAAATTGCACAGGAACTTTATGGACACCCTGCATATTAGTTGTTGTTCAGGGCTGAGGAGGGACAGAGGCAATGTGTGCGTGTGTATGGTGCAGCTGCAAGGTACAAAGTTTCTTTTTGGAGTGATAAAATGTTCTAAAATTATATTACAGTGATAGGCATGTAACCCTATAAACAGACATTGAATTGTTCACTTTGAATGCTAGGGTATGTAAATTATGTATCAATGAAGTGGTTAATAAATGAATAAGCTATGGTCTTAGGTGAGCTGGAGCGAAAAGGAGAGGCCTTGGTTTGGATCTTTACTGTGTGTACTGTGGAACATATTTGGTCTTTTTTTCACCTTTCCTGGCCCAGCGCTCCTAATACCTCTGAAACTTCCTCAGTGATGAAAAGTTATTTTTTGTTGTTTTGTTATTCATAATAAGCCCCTTTTGATCAGACTTGAGTTTATGCAAATGAGATGACTTAGGGTGGGTCCCTATATAGCCTCAGTAAGGGGCTGGTCACTAAATGATTAGATAGTTGGAATTTTCAGTCCCAATACTGTTGGAGAAAGGACTTGAGATTAAACTCTAAAAACTCTGAGCAACAACATCTGGGGAGCTTCTGGGTTCCTGAACATGCACGGGTGCCTGGAGTGTGGTGCCTTGGGAGATAGTATGGAAGCTTCCCCAGAACTTGCCACCTGGGTGTTCATCTGTGTCTTTTACAATATCCTTAATAACAAACCAGCAAACAAAAATAAGTTGTTTTCTCTGAGTTCTATGAGTTGCTCTAGGAAATGGTCAAATCTGACGAGGTGGTCTTGGGATCCCCAATTTAAAGCTGTTGGTCAGAACCAGGGGTCACAGCTTGGAACTTGGACTAGTGTCAAAAGTGGGAGCAGTCTTATGGGCCTGAGCCTGTACTGTGGGATGGGATGCTAGCTCCAGGTAGATAGTGTCAGGATTGAGTTGAATATAGGACACCCATGTGGTGGCCACTGGAGAATTACCTGGCATTTGAGGAAACCTTCTGCAGATCTGGTCCCAGAAGTGTTCTGTGCTGCATTGCAACCAAAGCAGGAGAGAAACTGTGTTTCCTCAGCGCTGGTGTCAGAAATGTTGTGGAAAGTGCAGAGAAACAGGGAGTGTGCTTGCCGCACCTACCTTTATGCAAATGTGTCAAAAAGGGGAAGCATGAATCTTAGAATTTTGCAAAAACAGTAAGAAAGTGCTTTGTTGTGGATATGAAAGTGAAGATGAAATGGGAAGTGATACTCTTTGAAGATTAAAAGGAAATTGAGGCAAGTGGTGGAAGAAATAAAAATCACAGCCAAGGAACTTGTGGTGGACACATAGCGGGCGACTCCAGGGGGCCCAACGTGTATAATTCCCTCCTCTGGAGTGTGGCTGAGACCCATGACTTGCATCTAACCAATAGATTGTGACAAAGGGGATGTGATGTCATTCCTGCGATGGCGATTTTTATGTAAGACTCCATCTTAGCAGACTGGAGGAGAGGCTTGTCTCCTGGCCTTGAAGAAGACAGCTGGTCCAACATGAGCTTCCGTCAGAGAGGGCCACACTCCAGGGACCTCTAGGACTTTAGGTGCCATCCTGTCAACAGCCAGGAAGGAGCTAGGGGCCCCCAGTCCTACAACCACAGGTACTGAATTCTGTCAATAATCACAGGCACCTAGAGGAGGTCGGTCAGCTCCCGAGGGAACACAATCCAGCTGACGCCTTGACTGTAGCCTGGTGAGATGCTGAGCAGAGGCCCCAGCCCAACTGTGCCTGGACGCCCGGCCTACGGAAACGACGACGTGAGAAATGTGTGCTGTTTTAAGCTCCTAAATGGGTGGCAATTTTTAATATAACAATAGAAAACTAATAGGGACTATCACTGCAATAGTGATGACAACAATGACAAGAATAATACACTGGAGATCAGTATGTGCCAGACTCGTCACTACTACTCTCAGATGAAGTATTAATATTTCATTATCCCATTTTGAAGAGATAGTAGGAGCCGCCCTGGCTCTGAGTTCAGACTTCCAGGCTCCGAGTGCTGGCTCTGTCTAGTTAGCAGCTGCATGGCCTTCGGCAAGTCATGCAACATCTTTTCTTCTCAAGGTAGACGTCTGTAAAATGAGCTTAGTAATGCTGTCTGCCTCATTGAGTTGGTATGAAGCTTACATGTAACAATCTGTGCACAGCTTCTAGAACAGTGCCTGGCAAGTGGGAAAAGCATAATCATCACTGATGGGTTTTGTTATTAATACTGCTGGTTATTATTATTATTTTTTTTTTTTTGAGAAAGAGTTTCACTATAGTGCCCTCGGTAGAGTGCTATGGCATCATAGCTCACAGCAATCTCCAACTCTCAGGTTTAAGCAATTCTCTTGCCGCAGCCTCCCAAGTAGCTAGGACTACAGTCACCCACCACAATGGCTGGCTATTTTTTGGTTGTAGTTGTCATTGTTGTTTGGCAAGCCTGAGCTGGGTTCAAACCTACCAGCTCCGGTGTGTGTGGCTGGTGCTCTAGCCGCTGAGCTACAGGGGCTGAGCCTCTACTACTGCTTATTATGTTGTTCTATTCCAAGGTAATTAAGAGTAACTCCTCTGCCATTTACTCATTGGGTCACCTTGGACGGGTTATTCTCTTCCCATCCAAGTACTAACAAGGCCTGACCCTGTTTGGCTTCTGAGACCAGAAGAGATGGGGTGCATACGAGGTGTTACCACCATGGACTACAAGTTATTCTCTCAACTGAAGTCCCTCATCTCTGAAATGGGGATAGGCACGACACCTTCCTCGTGGGGTTTCTGTGAGGACTCAATGAAACGATGCTTGTGCCATGATGCTATGTCCACGGTCTAACAGCGGGGACAGTCTTCATTTCCCTCCATTGGGCTGGAGATGTGAGAAGAGCCCTGTGGCAACTGGGACTCTATCTGTAAAATTAAGAAAGATTCCTGGCATAGTCATCAAGGACATATGCTGATTCTCAGTACATTTTAGCTGCTTCTATTATCCCACATAATCAGCACAAAAACTTGAGTTCTTTATGGTACCCATTTTATAAACGCAAACATCTAGTCTTAGAGAGGGCAGCTTGCCTAATGCCAAACAGAATCATAATCAAAAGGCAGATGTGCCTGATTCTAAACACAAAAATGCTTCAGAAAGCATATTTTGCACAGATTATTGAGGACAAAGACCCTTAATAAGGGTCAAGGCAAACAGTGCACTTGGAGACGGGGGATGGGAGAAAATGGATATAGAAGGAGGGTCAATAAACGTAGGTGATGACAAGAAGGAAAAGAAAACAAAGGCTGAATGAAATTTCTGGTAAACAAGCCCATGGCACTAAGATATGTTTTAATTCCACTTACATATTTTACAAGTGATTGTGATTTTTACAACAAAGCAGTGACACTGGGTTAGGAGTTCTCATTTCCTGTCTCGAGGGTGGAATGCACGGCCAACCCAAGCGAAGACTTCCACGTCTGATTCCTGCAGGGCCGTGATCGGAGACAGACACGATTACAAAATCTCGCAGTCTGGCTGGAGTTGGTTGGGAGGCAGCAATCAACCGGTCTGTGTCACCCAGTGACAAGAAGGAAGGCAATAAGCAATGGGACGAGGTTGTGCCAAGGCCACACTCGAACTTTTTTGCCAGCCAGTGTCCTGGCTGGGCTTTTTGGAATTCCAAGGCCTCCCCGTCAGTATTTCCTACGGCCCACACTAGGCTGACCTCTAGGGCAGCCTCAGAGGCTACCAGACTAATATATAATTTTGTTTGTGCAACAACGTTACCACCCTAGAGCTGATTGAGTAGTCAGCCTTGCTAGAGCATTTTTGTAACATGGAATAGAATGGTCGGCATACTGGATAATTATAACAATGATGATAGTTACCGTTTATTGACTTGAAGAGTGCATTAAGGCCTTATGAGACATTTTAATGGAGTGTTAAGAGCACAGACTTTGAATCCAAGTGCCTAGGTTTAAATTCCAGGTCTGCTACTTACTTTCTATCCGACTTTGTACAAGTTACTTAGCCTGTCTCAGTTTTTTCATCTGTAAAGTGGAGATACTTATAGTACCTATATCATAGGGTCGTTGTAAGGTTATATATTGTTACAGGTATGTACGTCCATTCTGTACGCTTACATTTATGTATATGTGTGTATACATATACACACTTATTTTTACATATTCCTGTGGGCGTATATGGTTACATACTCTATAAAGCCTTAGCACGGTAAGTGGTAGCTATGACTGAAGGCTTCCTCTGTAATAAATGCTTTAAAGGCATGATCTCAGTTTATCTTGGCAACAGCTCTGTGAAGTTTCGCTCTTTCCATTTTATAGATGAGCAAACTGAGGCAGAGAGGTCAAGTGACATTGCATCGGTCATGTGCCGATGAAACCAGGATTGAAATCCCAGTCTATCTGACTTCAAAGCCTGACATCTCTCCTGGTAACTGTGCGAGGGTAAGCTGTGCCATCTCCCCAGGGATTGAAGCAAAGTAAACCGTACCCACAAACATCTAAATTATCTCTAATCCATATGCCAGAGCAGAGATTCAACTGCAGTGCTTTCTACGAAGCATAGAAACATCTGCCTGGGTTTAGCATAAAATAATTACCAGCTACTCTAGTAGAAATTAGAATGTTAACATGCTACCAAATGTGAGCTACTGGATAAGTGGATCTCATAATTTGTAGAGAAAGGCAGGTGAGTCTACTTGGGGTGGGAGGTCATCTCAGTGAGGATTTTTCTCTTTTTCCTCTAAAAGTTTAGAATCATCACCCAGGAATAGTGAAAATTTTATCAGATGCCACTAGTTGCACTTAGGGATTCAGAGGGTGTCATTTAGTGCCATGAAATTTTATTCATTCAAAAGAGAGACTGGCAGCTGCACTGTCAGACACTACTGGGGGCTGTGGGATCACAGATGAGCTATCTGGAGTGTCCTTTCTAGTGAAGGGGCCCCAGCCCAGATCACTGTGGGGGAGGTGAGGTCTGTCTGCTGATAGAAACACCTGAAAGCTCCTGGTGGAAGTGAGCTGGGCCTGATGGGTGAATGCGGCTCACCAGGCAGGGAGCAGGGTCCAGGCCTGCCATGTAGGAGAAAGTGTATTTGCAGAGGCACAGAGATATGAAAAGCAGGATGTTTGATCTCAGTGGAACAAAGGGTGAAGGGACAGAGAGGAGGAGGAGGTTGGTGTGGAATATGTAGCTGACGGCGTCCATGAAGGTCCGACAGCAAAGAGCCCTGTATTTCTTCAGACGTGTGGACTACAGCTTTGGGAAGAACTGACAAAGACGGAAGGAAGAGCAACCAGAAAGGACTTGTTGCAAAAGTTACGATGAGAGCCGGCCAGGCGCAATGGCTCACGCCTGTAATCCTTGCAGTCTGGGAGGCCAGGGCGAGAGGATTGCTTGAGTTCAGGAGTTCGAGACCAGTCTGAGCAGGAGTGAGACCCCATCTCTACTAAAAGTAGAAAAACTAGCTGGGTGTCATGGTAGGTGCCTGTGGTCGTAGCTGCACAGGAGGCTAAAGCAGGAGGATTACTTGAATCTAGGAGTTTAAGGTTGCTGTGAGCTGTGATGACACCATAGCACTCTAGCCTGGGCAACAGAGTGACACTGTATCTCCAAAAAAAAAAAAAGAAAGAAAGAAAAACAGATGACAGCTGATGGAGGGTTGAATTCAGTAAGCAGCAAAGGGATGGAAAGGAGGTAAGATATGGGAGGGAGGTTGCTGGTGTTGAAACAATGGGGCTTGTTCTCAGATAAGAAGGGAAAGTTGAGGGGGAGGAAGATGATAAGGGGACTCTGAGATTTCTACTGTGGACAACCAAATACTTAACTAAATGGAAGATACAAAAGGATCACTGGCAGAGAGGAAAGGAAATGCTGAATTTGAGATGGAAGTGTGGGGTATGTGTGGGGTATGTGCCTGATTGATTTTGACTCCAGATTATAGGTAATTGATAATAAGTGGTTGAGTTTGCTGGATTCCAGCTTGAGCAGCCAGTCAATGGGTGGAATTGTGGTGGTAGAGCCTGGGGTGGGGAGAGAAGGGGTGGAGACTAGACTTGAGGGACACGGCATGAGGGTTGTAGCTCATGCCTCGGTACACGAGCTTGACCAGGGGCAGCTGCAAGGAGTGAAGGAGGAGCTGGCTGAAAATGCGGTGGGTGCAGGGGGTGAGGTCCCCCCAGGCTGAAGAAAAGAGCTGGGGAAGGAGAGCTAGATGATTTGTGCAGGTAGGCACAAAAACAGGAGAAATGAGCAAAGTCAAGAGAATAGAAAGGTTCCGGAAGAGATTGGCGAGAAGTGTCAGATGCACCAAGAGGCCACGTGGGAGAGACTTGAATGTTGGCCTTGAGTTTTCTCTAGGAATCCTTGGCAAAGCCAGCAGAGCACGTAGGACTGAAATCTCGCCTGGGAGTTAGAGGTGTGGAAGGAGGTTGTGGACAGGATCACAGAGGCTATTAATGTGAGGGTGATGCTGTTATGGTTGCAGAGAGGGAACCAGAGTTGGGTCTGGTGTTAAGACATTCACATTGTGGGATCATTTCACAGCATCCTGACGTCAAATCCTGAAACCGAGGCCAAGATTTTGATCGTGCTGAAGTTTCTCTTGGAATTGATGCTTGATGGCCTGTGGGATCAAACAGAGGAGCAGAATTTTGAAGAAATTCTGGAGAAAGAAGCAAAAAGGAGAAAGAAGATCTTCGCAGCTGTTAGAAGCAACAGATGGATGTGCTGGAGGCAGCAGTGAGGAAGGCGGAAGGATGACAGGAGAGGGCTGCTTGTCTGGACAGTCCTGATGGGAGGCATAAGGCCTTGAAAGTTCATTACTGAGCATTTGGATGTGACCCAAAAGCCAATGGAGCCATAGTAGGTGTCTGAGAAATAGCGTGATCCCAATCACAAGGCATCTGCAGATTCGGGGTGCAAGGCCAGGGTGTCAGGAGTGATCCCCACATTGTGTGCTTCCTCGGTCAAACGCAGTGTGAAATGGAAGTGACCGTGTGTGTTCTAGCCCCAACAACCTCCAAAAAGTGGCTTGGCGTGGGTGGCTGACACCACATTCAATTGCACATGCAAATACAGTAATTACGCCTGAAATATTAGAGGTCAGCTGGAGGCCAGCGGAAGATTTGGTCTCTTTGCTTCCAGATTTTGAAATAGCAGATTATGTACAACTCCCTGTCTCCAGCCAAGACCTTATTACACACATTTGCCAGGATCTCATTTTACAATTTCCATTCTTTTAAAGAGAAATCCCCACACCACAGTGATTCTAGCTAAGCGTTTTAACCCACAGCCCAGATCGTCATAAATCCCGGCCTTCTCCCAGGCGTCTCCTGTACCTGGTAGCCTTCTGGGCCGCCGCCTCAGAGCCTGCCGTGGGATCTATCACAAAGGAGAATGTCGGACGCTGCAGACGCCGATAAGGCCCGCATTTTCTTAGGAGAAATGTTTTGGGAGAAGAGGATACAGTAAAAGAACTGAAAATAATACGGCACAACAATCTTAAATATTCCAGACAGGAAAAGTTTTTTGTCAAAGCCTCTGACAGTTTAAACTTTAAAGCTTCAGCAAAACTTTTAAACTTTTAAACTTTGAACTTGTTTGAACCTCTCATGATTTATGAATTATTAAAAGTACCACTGAAAATCAAGGACTTTCTCTTTAACTAGTAAAGCTTTCTGCTTAAAAGCAACGGAGGAGAGGGCGGCTCCAGGGAAGGCAGGAGGTTTTGTCAGAGTGCTGTTCCTCCTGTCTTCGGAAAAACCAAATCAGAAAATATTTCAGAAACAAAAGACCCAAACCAAGATATATATTATGCAAAAAGGAGGAGAGATCAAAAAGTAAAATGTAGACTGTCTAAAAGTAGGTATATATCTAAATATGAGTATACATGATGTATATAATACATACATCTATAAGTGATGAAATATACATAATATAAATTTACCGTTTAAACCAAGTTTTTAGAGTACAGTTCAGTGGCATTATAAGTGGGTAACATTTCTGAGCAGCTATCACCATCATCCGTCTCCAGAGTTTTTCATTTTCCCAAACTGAAACTCATTTAAACACTAACTCCTCCTTCCCTGCCCCCAGCTCCTGCCAACAATCATTCCAAATTTTGTCTGCATGAATTTGACAACCTGATACAAGTGGAATTTATATATTTATGAGTACAAATATGTGTGCCTGTGTATGTATGATTGGATTTTGTGTGTGTATACATATATATATATATATATTTTTTTTTTTTTTTTTTTTTTTTTTTTTGAGACAGAGTCTCACTATTGCACCCTAGGTAGAGTGCCATGGCATCACAGTTCACAGCAATCTCTAACTCTTGGGCTTAAGCTATTCTCTTGTCTCAGCCTCCCAAGTAGCTGGGACTATAGGCACCTACCACAATGCCCGGCTATTTTTTTGTTGCAGTTGTCGTTGTTGTTTAGCTGTTCTGAGCCAGGTTCAAACCTGCCAGCCTCAGTGCACTGTGTTCCATTTACTTGAGGTATCTGGAATAGTTAAATAATAGGTATATTTTTTACTAAAATCATAATACAGCAACAAGCATCAGGAAGTATTAGACAAGAAAAAATAAATCTGAGCTTTTCATGCCTTTCGGGTAAAAGTGAAAAGTAAGCAAAGTGAGCACAGATAGGGACAGAAGCTGGTTGTGATTTATGCTTCTCAGAGGGTGCAGTTCATTTATGTCCCCGGGAGCTCTCAATCCCCCTTGACATGTGCGTCCTGCCGCAGTCAGGGCACTGCTTAGAGGGCCAGTGGACTGGGCAGACCAGGAGGGGAGCGCGGGATAGGGGAGCACCATTGCCTGGTTTGCTGGAGGCTCGTGACAAGCCTGTGAAGGCCAAGTGACCCGAGCCTGCCTCCTTCCTGGAGCTTAGGCACAGACTCTCAGCACTGCTCTGCTTTCTGTGTATCCTCAAGGATGGAGTACCAGTTCACAGAAAACCCCTCACCTCCCAACAGGAGGTGTAAACTGCGCAAATCTGGGCAGCCTGCAGGGGAGCAGTGGAAAGCTCAGGAACTGCCTGGAGCCCCTCCACCTGTTGCATCTTTTGTACATTTTACCGGGATGAGGCACAATGGCATCTGAGAGGTGCAGCCAAGTGGGTGGTTAACAAATTAGTGGGGGCTTGTTTCTTCAGAGAGAGCGCCCTGGAAGGTCTGGGGGAGGAGGTGTGTCTCCCGGGGAAGAAGGGAAGCTCAAGTGGGTGGATGCCTCCCTGTGGGCACAAGGTCTGTGAGCAGGAGGAGGAAGGAGGAAGGGCCGCCAAAGGGGAAGGGTGGAGCAGCAGTGGCTCGCGCTTGCTTCCCAGTTTGCCAGGGCTGTCCTTGGCTTCACCTCTTAGGGAAAGGCTGCCCTTGTGCTGTGCTGTTGGGTGGGAGGGTGAGCAGAAGTTGCTTCAGTTGCAGCTGGGCCTACCCCATTCTCCCGTCTGGGTGTATGTGCGCACTCTCTTAGGGGGTGGGTTTCTGGGGCAGCTGCCACATCTGTGCCAGAAAGGCAGGGGGAGAACTGGTGGTGGGGTGGAGCGCCCACTCTTTCTATTGCACCAGTTGTCAGGCCCGGGGCACCAGGTCAGAGGCAAACCGGCAACAAGTGGGAGTTGATGCCAAGTCTCAGAAAACTGGACCAGAGCCTTGTGAACCCCTCCTGCTCAGGGAGGGGCCGGGCAGGGTGAGAGGAGGGGCGGCCAGGCCGGGAACACACCACGCCCAGAGATGGAGGCTCTGGCGTGAGTGCACTGGCCCTTCCTTCTGCCATCATCGTGGACTGGTGTTCTCAGTGGGAAGAGGAATTTTCTTTTGGTCTTCTTACGATGGCATTTCTAAAGCGAAAGAGATTTTGTTCCAAGATGGATCTTTCAAGGATCTTTTGTCAAGGCATAAGTGGCATAGTGAGAGGCACCAGAGGTGGCTGTCCTCAACATGTGTCTGATAGTCTTTTGCTTAACTCTGACCCCACCAGAGGAAAGTAACAGCTGAGGTTCACTGGTTGCCAGGGAGGCTGCAGCTCCCGCTCCATCTCTAACCCTCTGGCCACCACAGTCACAGGTCACTTAAGAGAATAAGTACAAAATTAAAAACCATGGGCAAGATACCCCAGGAAACAGAATGAAACTTGAGCAGCCTGAACATTTAAATGTGGAACTTGGCTCTGGTTTAGTGTCAACACTGGTAACAACAGGAGCCTCTGCTCTCAGAGAAAGAAGAGAGGAAATTGCCCCCTGAGGTTTGCTCAGGGGAGGGTTTGCAGGAGGGGAGCCACGGTCACTGTACCACCATGTATGGGCCACCCTGGACATAGGAAGCCCTGGCTGCATGTTTTATTTAAGCCTTGACTGGTAATCATTGATGAATTCTGGAGCCAGACTGCCTGGGTATGAATTCTGGTTCTATCAGTTACGTCCTAGGCGACCGTAGGCAACTGTTTTCAATACCTAGTGATTCAATTTCCTCAACTGAAAAATTGAGATAATAATAGCATCTAACTCATGAGGTTGTTATGCAGATTGAATGAGATAACATTTGCAAATTTGTTTAGAACAGTGCCTGGCACATAGTAAATGCTGTATAAGAGTTGGATGGATGGATAGATAAATAGACGGACAGGTAGTAGATAATCTCCATCAGTATAGATAAACGGAAGCTGGGAGAGAAGGTTAAGTAATCTGCCAGAAGTTGGTTGCTGTCAGAGCCAAGATTTGAATGGAGGCCTGTTTGACAATTGAACTTGTGGTCACCCAAGCTAGTGGGGTGGAATGTTATGGTTCAAAAATAGAATCCTTTTCCTGAGATGTTGGATGATGGTGATAATGATGATGATGGTAAATATATTAACAATTATAATTTATTAAATGCTTACACTGTGTTACGTGCTTTTTATACATTTTCTAATTGAATTCTTATATGGACCTTGGAGTTACGCTATTATCCCCATGTACTGAGTTAACAGAACACCTCCAAAATTCATGTCCACCTAGAACCTCAAAGTATGACTTTATCTGGAAACAGGATCTTTGCAGATGTAATTAGTTAAGATGAGATCATACAGGATCAGACTGGGCCCTAAATCTGATGACCAGGTTCTTATAAGGCCATGTGGAGACAGAAATACCAGGAAGGTGCCGGGCGGTGATGGAGACAGAGATCGTAGAGATGCAGTTAAAAGCCAAGGAGTGCAGAAGATTGCAGCAACTGTCAGAGAAGGCAAGACTGTGAGTCTTTCCTGGAGCTTTCGGAAGGCCCGTGGCCCTGCTGCCACCTTGATTTCTAGCTTCTAGAGCTGTGAGAGAATATGTTCCTGTTGTTGTCGGGGGGGGGGGGGGGGGGGGGGGCCGGGGGGCGGGGGGGGGGCCGGGGGGGGGGGGGGGGGGGGGGGGGGGGGGGGGGGGGGGGGGGGGGGGGGCCGCTGCCCGCCTCCCGCCGCCCGCCGCCAGTAGGCCCTTTATCTGCCTGCCGGGCTGTCCCAGAG
>CAUYPK010017701.1:0-33795 GCA_963574355.1 Loris lydekkerianus | reverse complement strand
TGTGGAATGTAAATATCTTAGCACAATAACTAAGAAAATGCCAGGAAGGCTATGTTAACCAGTGTGATGAAAATGTGTCAAACGGTCTATGAAACTAGTGTATGGTGCCCCATGATCACATTAATGTACACAGCTATGATTCAATTAAAAAAAAAAAAGGAAAAAAAAATCCTATTGGCTTTACAATATCAAACAACATGCTGTTAGATGGTCCCATTCATCCCATGATGACTCAGCATTAAACACGTCCTTTGTCTAATACTGTACTTGAAAAGAGCTAAGCTAAAAAAAAAAAAAAAGAGCAAATTTTACATAATGGGAGTTTCTATTAAAGATAAGTATGTCAATAAAAGACTGTAAACACTTTTTCTCTGTGACTAAGGTAACGGCATAAAGCAAAAGGTTTTTTCCAAGTCATTTTTGTTCTAAATTCACAGAAGAAATTGTTAACATATATGAGCTGCTTCAACTCATTTCTCTATGTTACCTTAAATAGAACATAACACTGGGGATGTTTAAAGAAAATTCATCTTTTCATCACGTAGCTCCTTCTGTAATGGTTGTTTAGGTTTAGACCAATCAGGGTAGCTTACAGACATCTCAAAATAGAGATACTGTCACTTGATCTTTTACTGCCCAAACTCTCCTTTTATTTACTTATTTTGAGGGAGGGGTTTGGAGAGAAGAACTAATCATTGTTAATGAATTTGGTGCTGGTGAAAAATGCCAGATGGGCCATCACAGAAGCTGAAGTTCTTTTATTCACAGGCTAAACCAGAACATTATCCTTGTATTTTGCTTTCAGATGCAACCTGGAACATAGAGTTATCTCACATTTCCCCCAGACCTATCCAATCTCTCCTTCTTTAATCAGCATTTTCACATTTCATCAAGTATTGTTTCTGATGAGTATATTCTAGCAATGCAGAAATCGCCATTGCTCGTTACTCATATCTAGACAGCTTTTGCAGAAAAAGGAGTTTCACGTTAGCAATGTTTTTTGGCATAATGGTCATATGGTATTTTAGGAAGACGAACTTAGGAAAACAAAGTAATTTGTATGATGACAGGTTTTGCTCTTTCAGTCATCAAGTTTACAAAAGATTTATGCCAGATAGGTGGTTTTGTATGTATTGGGCCTAACTAGAGCATTTTTTACTTTAAAAAAAAAAAAAATAGAAAATTTGCACTGGCTAATAATGGCATTCCTAATTATTATGCTAAGGAAACTTCCCAATTAAAATGAAAATTGCTTACTTTGATAGCACATACATGTTGAGAAAATTAAAAAGTAAAGTGAAATAGCAATGGAAATGTCACAATAAATGTTACATAATTATCAATTTCTGTGGAATAATTAGCATTTCAATTGTGTCTACAAAATGCTAGTCACTAAAATTCTGAAAGACAGGTTTTTATTTTCAAAAAAAACACTAAGACTCCAATGATTTAGATAACTTGCCCAAGGTCACTCACATTATAAACAGAAAGGATCATAACAAACCTGCATCTGTAGGAACATAAACTCTCCGTGGCATCCTGTCTCCCTGCTGTCAAATCTAGTCTCATGCATCCAGCTGTTTCTGAAATATTTTCATTTTATTGTAAGTATCTCCAAAATTAAATTTTAACATTCACTCACTAACCAACTCCCATTCTGCTACTTGTATCACAGAAATGCTTTTTGGAGTTATGCTTCATTTTTCTATCATTTACATCTTCTAGTATTGAAATATTCAGTCTCTCATCTTCTTGCCTTCAAAATCCCTTGTGGTTTTCAACAATAACAGGATTTTTAAGATATATAGATAATTGCCAAAAATAAAATTTAATGTCTCTTTGGATGCCATTATGTTTAGAAGAAATGAATTCTGCTGTTCTATGACACACTAGAGTTTTAGTTAATAATAACATATGTTTCAAAATAACTAGAAGAGAGGATTTGGAATGTTATCATTACAGAGAAGTTATAAATGTTTGAGATGATGTATCCTATGTTCCCTCTCCAAGCCATTCTGCAAAATTTTATCTAGAGGCTCTTCTTTAAACAAAGCTTTTTAAGAATAGTTCCTACCTCAAAACCTTCAGCAAGTTGTTGTAAGTCTAAAACACTCCTGGAAAAATAAAAACTCTCTGTAGCATTGGCTTACTTTCCATTTTCAGTATCACTTCTTTAAAATGAGCACATCACTCCTGCTAGCCATGACACATTTTTACTTATATCCTTTGTTTATGTCTGACAAGCTGTTGCCACATTTCTTTAAAAAAACATCTTTTTGTTCAGCATTCAGTTAGCATGCCAGTTCCTTCACAAGCCCTTCTCCAAATTTCAATTTCTGCTTTCCTCATGTCTTAGATTTGAAAGTATCTCTCTCATATATACATACCTGTTTGCTTAACTCTGCCTTATACATATTATACATATTATCCTGATTATTCCCTTTGCATTTTTTTTTGTTTGTGTTATCTTGGCAGCAGAAACTTGCTTCTTATTGTCCTTGTCTTGGTTATATAACAGCATTTGTTAAATAGGAAAAATTCATGAACTCTTTTTGATTTAATGCCTGGGATTAATGCTGCTTTCTATAACAGACACTTATTTTAAAGCACAAAGATGGGACTTTTCAAAGATTTCATAAATTTTCTCTAAATTCAAACACTGGCATATTAGAAAATTTTAGAAACACTCAGAGTTGGATGCAGGATGAGTTTCTAATCTTCCTAGGTTAGAGTTTAGATTTGTGAACATTTCAATAGTATTCTACCCAGACAACCTCTAGATTCAAACATTATTTACATTTTAAATTTCGTATTTTTATTACAACAAACTATCAGTAATTTAGCCAGAAAACCAAAACAAAACCTGAAATCCTGTCATTAAATTTCCCCAGAATCATGGACTCTTAGAAACCTTATGTTACCATTTAAAGTAATTTTTAAAAATATTCACTGCATAGTAAAAGTAAATGTTGTTTTTATATATTTAATTCTACTGAGGTGATTACAAACTACTTATGTTATAAAATTTAAAATACTAGCCAAATATTGCCAAATACTAGCACTTTCAGATGTGTCTTACAGTTTACAAAACTAGGCGAAAAGGAAATGAGTATATGAACATATAAAAATATGAAAATGGGCAAAAACAACTCTACCTGTTCACAAATGTTACTAAGCATCAGTATTTTGTGATTAATCACCTGATGCTCTACTCTGGTCCATAAAACTTTTAATGGAATAAAACACAACACAATGAAATAAAAGAGAGGAAAATGCCTACAATTTATTACAACCAAATAGTTCAAATGTGATTCTATCCTTAATAGGTATATTCCTTGAGCAAGTTAATTAACACTTATGAATTTCTAGTTTACTAGTTTCTCTACCTGAAACTGATGCAATAATTCTTATCTGTAATCATAATGAGAAATAAATGCAACACTAAAAGTCTTGTAGAACAGTAGGCAGATGTGTGAGTCATTGATATTTTTATTGTCTTTACCAGACCCATGTAATTCTGTGACATGACAAGTGCTGTATAACTGGGGTCAACTTTAACCGCCTCAGTCTTCCCTTCCCGATAGTTTTTATTCCGTTTCCTTACTTATTGTTCAGTTCTGGAAGTGTAAGTATCATTTCTAAGCAGGAAGAACGTGGCCTCTATTTCCGTGTTGTATGGGACCCGCTGATGTTGGCCTGTTGATTTGTTAGTCTGCATGCCTGACCTCCTTCCTCACCAGCTTCTGGATTCCTCAGACCACAGAGCTTAACTCTTCTGTTTCCTCAAACTCTATTTGTGTGTGTGTGTGTGTGTGTGTGTGTGTTTGTGTAGCTGTTTGTTTTTCCTTCAATGTGATAATGCATTTGCCTATCGCGCCACCTGAATCTCATGAAACTAGAGTCTGACTCAAACTTTTTCTATACATTATTACAAGTTTTTTTATCTGCACTGCCATTCGCTATTTTGTTGACTGATAAATGTCCCAACTGGATGTCCATCATCCCCAGAACGACTTAGTGACATCTGTCTTCAAGCTGATGAAAAATGCCAGTGTCTAAGGCACCCTCTGTGGTTCAGTATGTTATAATTTAGAGCACTATTTCCTCTTATCTCTCATGGAATGGCTGTCGGGATTAACAGAAGAAATAAGAGTGACCAGAGTTTGTAGATATTCTGGAGGCTGAATACGTTCTCATTCTTTGTGATATAATCATTCTGACTTCTCATACCTGAAAAATCCAAAATCACTTCAGTATAAGAAACATTGCTTTCATGACTAGAAATACATAAGAGATTTCCAACCATAATTGCATGGAACAGATTCACCTAGGAGATTTTTATAGGATGCTTCTGCTGGTCACAGCTCAAAACAAGAAAATCCAAATCAGCTGGTCACCTCCCTGGCTTCTAACCGAGCAAACTAGGGTTTTAGGTCCTTGGTATCTTAACCAATTTAAAAGTTCCTAAGCCATACTGTTACATTTGTATGTTTTCAGGGATATAACGAAAATTCCTTGGCGATGGCTGCAGCAGATGCTACAAAAACAGGTAACATAAAACATTGCAAGTCTGATTAGGTTTAATTTCAAAAAAAGTGACTCAAGAAAATGCATTTTAGAAGATTAATTTTATCTACATTTTACTCTTTGTGGTAATAAAACCTTATCTGAAAATTGCTGTGAAACTTTTGCGAGATCCTCTGACCATTTTTAAACATCAGTAAAGTAGAAAATAAAAGCATTTATTTACCGGAGTGATAAATGCAGGCTTCATGTGTTGTCTCTGTATAGATTTTGCTTAAACAACCTGATAGTTTCATTAAGGTACAATTTAAGGAGCTGATACCAACTCATGTTATTTGAACTGTGTTTACATTAAGATCTAGTTTCATTTCTTGAGCACTTTAAACATGGTAGGTCCAGTGACACTCAGTGAGGCCAGACACTCAGTAAATGCTTTCTGAAGATGATAATGATAACCGCAGTGTTCTTGCCTTTACTTATGCTAAACGTCTTACTAACGTTTAGACCACGGACTGTCTTTGCAGTTTGTTTTTTACTTAAAGTTATATGATGTATTTATGTTAGTCCACTTCTTTTTAGCCTTTATTTTCCTAATGCAGAATCCAAAAGCAAAAGAAAAAAGGCTAGATTTTCTTAAAATAAGCTGGGCTCTTCTATTCATAAAACAGGTAATGTGGAGAAACGCCACCATGCTGTTTTCTGCTCTACTCCTTGTTTTTCTTTGCTTCACTTCCCTAATCTTTCTAAATACTGCTCTTCAGGCAGTGTTCCCACAGGTAGTGCTGTGAAGTGGGGGTTCAGGTCAGAGGCCAGTATGCTCACTTTCATGTCCATAGCTCTAACTGTAACCCAATGCATCCCTTTCCCCTGAGCAAAGCATTTGTCTTCTCAGCATGAATTGCCTACATGCAGAGTAGAGTGGGATCCTGCAGACCATTTGAGGATTGACATTTGGAGAGTTAAAACTCACACTTGAAGTTTAATTGTATTCCAGTTGATGAGAAAAATAAATACTAAGCCATTGCTAGCACCTCATTATGCATTGAAAATTTGAAATTGCAGCTTGGCTTAAGTTCCAAAGCATGGGTCTCAAACATCTTACTTGACAAGAGATTGCAAGGGGGGGAAAAAAAAAAAAATCCTGCATCGCTCCTTGTTTGAGTGGCTTCCCCATAAAACAAAGAATAGTCCAAAACACTACACAGACCCCTTCCAATCAAAGAGACTGAGCTTTAAAAGTTAACTTTACTGCCTGATTTTGAAGTTTTCGTTTTCTTTGCCAGACAGGTTCAAAAAGAATGTCTCTTTTCATTTCATCAGGCTTAATCCATACATAACATCCTTTCCCACTATTTACTAGACTACAGCTATCAAAAGAAGATATGATGTCTGTGTTTGGGTTAGTTACTTTAAATTCTAATGACCATGATGTAATCACTGTAATCAAGAAAAGCTTGTCTGTCTTTAGATTTAGGTCCTTTGCCATTGGCCTGGCACACTTTTGAACCTTTTCATTAAGCTAACCACGATCTTGCCTAATTTGTAATTAGCAGTGAGCCTGCTTTACACAGTCTTGTGGTCCCAAATTAAAGCTTATCCCTTTGTTGCTTTGGGGTTTGTTTGCTTGCTTGTTTTTTGGTGGTAGTGACTGTTACTCTGACAAAACAGTTTACAAATATTTGGATAAGAAAACTTTATCAGCAGCGTACTTTTACTATACCAATGTGTTTGTGCATTTGAGTGCTTCTTTCAGATTATTCAGGGTATTTTTATATACAATTGTATCTAAATTGGACATTCTCCTTTGTCCAAGCAAATGTTTACAGAAATTCGAAAGTTTAGAAAAAAAAATTATGTTTAGAAAAAAGATGAAAATGATAATGAGTATACACATGAACGTAGAATGTTTCCTTAAAAATCTTCATGTCTTCTTGTTTTCTAAACAATAAAAATTTCTGTAAATAACATAGAAACTATATAAATATTCCCAGTATAAGGCAAGTTAAGCAACTGTGAAGAAAACCCTACTATGGAAAAATTACATTATTCTCTTAGTTGCTCACTAAAAATAAACTATAAGAACCCTCTTCTCTCCTTTGGGGGGAGGAAAATGGTAATAAATCTGGAAATCAAGGGCCAATCAATAAATTATTTTGGTAGAATTACTATTTTAGCTGATAAAATTTTGCTATGCAAACCCAAGTAAAGCTCGTTGCTCAGAGATACCCTGGATAACATTAGCGTTTAGCTACATTTCTGCCATCCCTAAAATCCTATGAACTCTTCTGAATTTGGATGCCTCTGTTTATCCTGCACATAGGGAAACATTTTTTTTGTTGTTGTTCTTTCAGATTGCAAGGTGAGTAGAACAAATGGGGAAGGGGAGAATAATTTAGTTGTTAAGAAACTGATTGCTGAGGACCAGAGTTTTTTAAACTAAGGCCTGATAAGCTTTCAGTACTGACCTGGGAAAATGATAGAGAGGGTTCTCTGCCTTCCTGTGTCTCCTTTCTCCTTTTTGAACACTGAGAGTAACGGTTCATTCAAATAGGCACATGAATAATTTCTGCTATCTGGTGTATCGGTATGAGTGTGGGAGACTATAAATCTTCCAGTTCCTGGTGCTGCCTTTACTCTTTTGCCTTAGCAATGGCAGAAGTACAGAGAGATGGCCTTATTAATCCCCACAGGATACCCTACAGTAAGGTTAATTAATTAACCTAGGTTACTCAATCACTGAGTTGGTTGAAACTAATGCCCTGCCATGTATATTCTGTACAATAGTCCTTTGGCATATGCTATTTCATTTCCACCAACTGAAATAATTTATGAAAACCAATAGAAAAAAGAGGCAGCAACAGTAATTCAGTTTATTTAATCAGAACTCCTTTTTGACCTTATTTTTTATTAGTTTTAATTAAGTTATAACATAAATACCTGATGTGAATATGGCCAATATAAAGAACTAATTTGAAGGTGGGAAGAGTGATTAGTCCCAGGAAGATAAGGGGGACAGCAGTTTTGTTAGGTGGGGATGAATAAAATAAATGAAAGTTGAATGGAATACAACAAAATATGATAAATATAATAAAGTGAATAGGTTAATAGGTGTGATGCATGTCAATTATAAAAAGCTGTTGTTGGAGTCAGGCCTTTTAACCTTTAACCCCCAGATCCTTATTTAACAGTTAACTTGCCTGCCAGCAGATATCTTTATGATTTCTTAACTATGTCTGAGCATAAATAGGCAAGTTCTGACTGTGTGACAGGAAAAAAAAAAAAAAAAAAAAAAAATTCCCCAGGTTCCTAAAGGGAACATCTTTTTAATGACAGTACGTTTCTTAAGGAAATTCTGACATACTAAGAAAAAAATACCATGTTTTTATTTCTATAAACTAATAAAAAAACTATAAAAAAAGAAAAAAAAAACAACTATGAATTTTTTGACATTATAAAGTTTTAAAACACAACATTTTTTGAAGGACCACTGACTGAGAAATTGGAAGACATGTGAACGCCGTATGCATGCTTTTCATTGTATTAACTTCTAGTTGATGTGCATTGTATATTCTTCGTGTGTTTAGACATGAAATTGAGGTACAAACTGTATTAGATTTTAGATTTTGTTTTAGAATTAAGTAAATTCTTAACAACAAGGTTTTAGTGACACTATTGAAATAAATAAAGCTACTCTTCCATGATATTCAGCTAGGATTTTGATTCTCTATCCTAAGGAGATACAGGTGATATGGGCAAGTCATGTAGATTTCCATGGCAGCACTTGTAATTCCTTTTCCATCCTTCTTATAATCTTCTATTTAATGCACTATATTTTCAATTAATTTTTTATGTGTTTATATGTTATATTACCCAAATTATTGTAATCTCTTTATGGGAATTAATTCCACCAATATCCAACACAATGACTCCTGTGTAGCAGCATTTAAGGAAATATCTATGATCTATGGCTGTGGTTTGACTTAACTCTTTTACTCAGAAGCTTTGATTAGGCTAAGAAGAGGCAGGATTAGAAGGACTTCAAACATCATAAGAAATAAAAGAATAGGATGAGGCAAACACATGAGTTTGTGGCTGTGTTTGAAGAGAAGGGAACTTACAGAGATGATGAAAGATAAGGCTTAAAATAGAGATTTAGTTGGGGCTATGGAGGGGGATTGGGTATAGGATTAAAGCAGAATGCAGCCGTTAGATAAACCACAAAAATACCCAAGGCAAAAGAAGGCCAGGGAGTTAGAGTCACATGTAATTCACACTTGGTAGAGCTAGAAATAGGGATAGTGACTATGTGAAATACCACCACTCACTGGAAGTGAACACCCTACTCACCTCTAGGGGTGAGTGACACTTAGGAACCCAGGCCCAGTACTGCCAGACCTCCAATATTTCCAACAAAGGCCAGAAATCCATTGCTTGGTAAAAATCTTAATTCCTAAAGATTATCTTTAAGAAAAAACACTGCCTGGGTCAAATAAAACATATCTACAAGCTTGATATGACCCATGAACGATCAGTTTGTGACTTATTACATTTGCAAAGAACAGCCATGAAAGCAATTTGTTTTTTTGTTGTTGTTGTTTGTTTGTTTTTAAGCCTAAGAAGTACAGTTTTTACTACTTCTTTCTGTGCACTGTAGTAAACGTTGTAATCTGATGCCACCTGACACATTGGGGATTTCAGATGTGTTGATGCTACTCAAGAGACAACCAGAAAATTCAGCAATGAGTCCAGAGCTTCACTCAAAGTATAGGTATGTCCCTAAGTCCTCAAACAAGCTTGTTAAGTTCCTGCGCAAACACAGCTAAGTATCAAGTCTCTCTCTCTCTAGAAACACGTCTAATACATACAACACTGCTCAACTCCAAGTCCAATCCCATAGACAGGGAAATGTCCAGGCCCAATGAGCAGGCAAGTCATGCCTTCAGAAATGCAAAAGATAAAGGCACGTCAGAAACTTCAAAATATTGTGTACATTATCTAAGTTTTGTGGAGAACTATAAAAATAAAAATTAAATGAAGCTACATTCCCTTTACTACAAACTTACTAAACTCATTTTTCAAATTTATTTCTCAAGTTTGATTCCACAGCAACTTTTAAACATTCAAGGTTTATACATTGCAGGTGTGATATAAATAGACTTTGAAATTTTTCTGATACTGGGGAATGTGGATCCTGAGGCTTTGAGACATATTGAACAATTTATCTTTTCATTCTAACCAATTTTTACTCCTCCGAATCTAGAAAGCTCTCAAAACACAAAATGATTTAATACAAATGATGTAATTCTATGTATATATTTTAAGTTTTTTCTTGCCAAAGTTCCATTTAAAGAAAAAAAAAGAAAAAATTATTCTCATAAGACACTGCACATGATGAAAGCTATTTATATACCTCCACTCCTCCATTGCTCAAAGCAAAAAACCCCTCTTAAAAGGTTGTCAACAAATGCTTTGCTGTAGTACAGTAAAGCATACTTTTTTAATGTGCCACAATTAATTGCAATGTTTGAATTTATTGCCTCCATAAAAAAACAAATATTCTGATTGTGTAAACATAAGGAACACTTAAACCCCACTGTTTTTATGTTACTTCAGGAATATACCAGCAAACAAAGACTATGGGTGAAAGGGTTTGAAGTTAATGCATTCCTTTCAAGTCTTTTCATCTTTACATATTTTGATTAGGTGAAGAAATTAGTATATCATCTGTATTAATTTAAGGCTGTGGATTTTTCTCCACAGTGGTATGAGAAATTAACTGTATTTTGAAAAGCAAAACAAAAACATGTACAATTTCTCTCAATATCCATCCCCCAAATTTTAACAAATTGCTGTTGAAATGAAAACTGTGATATTATGAAGAATTGTTAACTATTGAATGAACATAAAAACAGAAAATAGCAACATTTAAGACGTTTGCTGTTCTTATTTTAGAAGATGACTACATAAAGCCAGCCTAAAGAGAGGGATAAGATTTCACATTTTATTGGCATTTAGGGAAACTTTATACCCTGTCTCTGGAAAATCAGAAAGGGAAGTGGTTATAAGGAATCCACATAATAATGTATGGGAAAGCCAACTAGAATTTACAAGGGAGGGGACTCTGCTGGTGAATCAAAAGCTGCCAAGTCACATGTTGCACAATTTATTAATCGTGGGCTGCTCCACCAGCCAGCAGTTTTGCTATTTTCTCCTCATTTAGGACTCTATTCCCAGTAACCCACTAAATTATTTTTGGTGCAAAATATGTGTTATGAGTAAAAACACAAAACAGACAAAATTAGAAGAAAGTAAACATTTTGGCAGCTTTCAAAAGAAGGTGGAATGGGTCCAGATTGTTCATTGTCTGCATTTTGAGATTTTGATTTTGGCAAGGGGGTATTATTTTGTTGTTAAATATTACACAAGTCTGGGTTTGTTTCTTAAAAAATATGCACTCAGCATAGTTTTGAAGTCCGGTGACTGTGGATCTTCTGGTGCTAAGAAACGCTATTTATCCTTGACCTTGCCTCAGTTTCCCAGCCATGACTCTAAGACAAGTTTGTAAAAGATTTTTGACAGAAAAGATGTTTTCAAGAGATTTCTTGAAGACTGTCTTTACTCACTTCAAAAAAGGCAAAACTTCATTTTTCACCGTTCTACTTCTGTGTGAATTTTCTTATTGAAAAAATTAAGGGAGGTGGAGACAAGATGGCTGACTGAAGACAGCTTTCCACAGAGGCTCCCGTCCAGAAGGAGAATTAAAGGACAGAAATTTAGCAAGTAACCTGGTGCATTAGAGCTACACCAAGAGAGGTTGAAGAATGCACAGCAACCCCGCTGAGGCGAGCTGCAACCCCAAGGATACAAACAAAAAGTACAAAATTCATCACCAAGCAGACAGGAGTCCCCTCCCCCATGAGAATGGCTCCGAGTGCCCCACAAACAAACAGCAGAGTTCAAAGGTCCTCCCACTACAATCCACGGGTTAGACCCTCTAAAAACTGGACCTACGTCCCCTACTAGGGCAACACGGTGTTCTCCTGCCAGGCATAAAACTGTATATATTCTCTACCTGCAACTCTGAGCTCCCCGCACTCCCCTCCACTCTCACTCTGAGGTCTGGAGGCCTGTCCCCCAGGAGTCCAGATTCTTGTGTGATTTCTTGAGGGGTGTGGACAGGACCTAAACTGCAGCTAGTCAGTGCAGAATCTAGGTCATGGGAGTGAGGAGAGAATAGTTGGCTGAGAGGGAACCACACAAGAGCGGCGGTACCCCAAGGCACAGACAGCAGCTTTCTTTTGGCAACAATTAGGGCTCACTCTGAGATATTCCAAAGCCACACACCCTGTCTCCTAGGCAACCAGAGGAGGCCAGGCATCTACTCAGGTGGCAACCACCTTTCTTCCTCAAGAGAACAGAGAGGAAGTTAACAACTTAATGGGACATCTCAAGCAACTAGAAAAGGAAGAACATTCCAACCCCAAACCCAGTAGAGGAAAAGAAATAACCAAAATTAGACAGAATTAAATGAAATTAAAAACAAAAGAATTATACAACAGATCAATAAGTCAAAAAGTTGGTTTTTTGAAAAGGTCAATAAAATAGATAAACCTTTGGCTGACCTAACCAGGAAAAAAATAATAAAATCTCTAATCTCATCAATCAGAAACAACAAAGATGAAATAACAGACTTCTCAGAAATTCAAAAAATCCTTAATGAATATTACAAGAAACTTTATTCTCAGAACAATGAAAATCTGAAGAAAATTGATCAATACTTGGAAGCACGTCACCTTCCAAGACTTTGCCAGAATCAAGTGGAAATGTTGAGCAGGCCCATATCAAGTTCTGAAGTAGCAGCAACCATACAAAATCTCCCTAAAAAGAAAAGCTTGGGACCAGACGGTTTCATGTCAGAATTCTACCAAACTTTTAAAGAGGAATTAGTGTCTGTATTACTCAACCTGTTCCAAAATATAAAAAAGAAGGAAGACTACCCAATTCATTCTATGAAGAAAACATCACCCTGATCCCCAAACCAGGAAAAGACCCAACAAGAAAAGAAAACTATAGAACAATATCACTAATGAATATAGATGCAAAAATATTCAACAAGATCCTAACAAACAGAATCCAGCAAGACATCAAACAAATTATACATCATGACCAAGTCATTTTTATCCCAGGTTCTCAAGGCTGGTTCAATATACGTAAATCAATAAGTATAATTCAGCACATAAGCAAATTAAAAACCAAAGACCATACAATTCTCTTAATTGATGCATAAAAAGCTTTGGATAATATCCAGCATCCCTTCATGATCAGAACACTTAAGAAAATTGGTATAGAAGGGACATTTTTTAAACCAATACAGGCCATCTACAGCAAACCCACAGCCAATATCATATTGAATGGAGTTAAATTGAAATCATTTCCATTCAGATCAGGAACCAGACAAGGCTAAACATTGTCTCCACTGCTCTTTAACATTGTAATGGAAGTTTTAGCCACTGCAATTAGGGAAGAAAAGGCGATCAAAGGTATCCATATGGGGTCAAAAGAGATCAAACTTTCGCTCTTCACAGATGATATGATTGCATACCTGGAAAACACCAGGGATTCTATTAAAAAAAAACTCTTAGAAGTGATCAAGGAATACAGCAGCATCTCAGGTTACAAAATCAACATTCATAAATTTGTAGCCTTTATATATAACAACAATAGTCAAGCTGAAAAAACAGTTAAGGACCCTATTCTATTCACAGTAGTGCCAAAAAGATAAAATATTTGGGAGTTGATCTAACAAAGGACGTGAAAGATCTCTATAAAGAGAACTATGAAACTCTAAGGAAAGAAACAGCTGAAAATGTTAACAAATGGAAAAACATACCATGCTCATGGCTGGGAAGAATCAACATTGTTGTAATGTCCATACTACCCAAAGCAATATACAATTTTAATGCAATCCCTATTAAAGCCCCACTGTCATACTTTAAAGATCTTGAAAAAAAATACTTCGTTTTACATGGAATCAGAAAAAAACCTTGAATAGCCAAAACATTACTTAGAAATAAAAACAAAGCAGGAGGAATCACGTTACCAGACCTCAGACTATACTATAAATCGATAGTGATCAAAACAGCATGGTACTGGCACAAAAAAGAGAGGTAGAAGTATGGAACAGAATAGAGAACCAAGAGATGAACCCAGCTACTTACCATTATTTTATATTTGACAAGCCAATTAAAAACATTCAGTGGGGAAAAGATTTCCTATTTAACAAATGGTGCTGGGTGAACTGGCTGGCAACCTGCAGAAGAGTGAAACTTGACCCACACCTTTCACCATTAACTAAGATAGACTCGCACTGGATTAAAGATTTAAACTTAAGACATGAAACTATAAAACTACTAGAAAAGAGTGCAGGGAAAACCCTTGAAGAAATCAGGCAAGTATTTTCTGAGGAGGACCCCCGGGCAACTGAAGCAGCTTCAAAAATACACTACTGGGACCTGATCAAACTAAAAAGCTTCTGCATAGCCAAGAACACAGTAAGTAAAGCAAACAGATAGCCCTCAGAATGGGAGAAGATATTTGCAGGTTATGTCTCCAACAAAAGTTTAATAACCAGAATCCACAGAGAACTCAAATGTATAAGCAAGAAAAGAACAAGTGATCTCATCGCAGGCTGGGCAAGGGATTTGAAGAGAAATTTCTCTGAAGAAGATAGGCGCAGCCTACAGACAAATGAAAAAAAATGCTCATCATCTTTAATCATCAGAGAAATGCAAATCAAAAGTACTTTGAGATATCATCTAACTCCAGTAAGATTAGCCCATATCACGAAATCTCAAGAGCAGAGATGTTGGTGTGGATGTGGAGAAAAGGGAACACTTCTACACTGCTGGTGGGAATGCAAATTAATACATTCCTTTTGGAAAGATATTTGGAGAACACTTAGAGATCTAAAAATAGATCTGCCATTCAATCCTATCATTCCTCTACTAGGCATATACCCAGAAGACCAAAAATCACATCACAACAAAGATATTTGTACCAGAATGTTTATTGCAACCCAATTCATAATTGCTAAGTCATGGAAAAAGCCCAAGTGCCCATCGATCCATGAATGGATTAATAAATTGTGTTATATGTACACCATGGAATACTATGTAGCCTTAAAGAAAGATGGAGACTTTACCTCTTTCATGTTTACATGGATGGAGCTAGAACATATTCTTCTTAGTAAAGTATGTCAAGAATGGAAGAAAAAGTATCCAATGTACTCAGCCCTACTATGAAACTAATTTATGGCATTCACATGAAATCTATAACCCAGTTATAACCTAAGAATAGGGGGAAGGACTGAGAGGGAAGGGGGAGGTGGGCAGAGGGAGGGTGATTGGTGGGATTACACCTGCATTGCATCTTACAAGGGTAAATGTGAATCTTAATAAATGTAAAATGTAAATGTCTTAACATAATAACTAAGAAAATGCCAGGAAGGCTATGTTAACCAGTGTGATAAAAATGTGTCAAACGGTCTATAAAACCAGTGTATGGTGCCCCATGATCACATATGTACACAGCTATCATTAAATTAAAAAAAAAAAAATAATTAAAAAAAAAAGAAAGAAAAAAATAAATAAATATACTACATTTCTACAGAGACAGAAAGTAAATTAGTGGTTGCTTAAGGCTGGAGAAGGTGATAAGGAGTGACCATAAATGGGTACAGAGTTTCTTTTAGGAAGGACAAAAATATCCTAAAGTTACATTGTGGTGATGGTCATACAACCTTTTGAATACACAAAAAAACTTTGAATGATACACTTTAAATGGGTTAATTGATATGGAATCATATATGATATGTAGTCTTATCATGTTTACATAATATGTAAATTATACAGGTATCTCAATAAAATTTGAAAACTCTAGAATAAAAAAAAAGAAAAGAAAAAATTAAGCTGTATAATCCCCCTCTTTGATCTTTACTTGTAGCCAACATTTTAAAACATTGCATCTCTGTATAGATTCTGTAGATTCTCTAAACTTCAATAAAACCGAGTAAGAGATTTGTCAAATGAGTTCAAGACTTCCCGCTCTACCTTCCTTTTTTACCGTCTGTTGAAAGCTAAGAAACTGTTGACTGTGGTAGTTTGAGCTAAGCTAATACTAACTTGTTGGGAGGAAAATCCTCTCTAAGAATTTATCTCTACAGTTCCTCTAAATGAAATGCAGTGTATCAAGGAAACTTCAGCCCCTGTCAGGGAGTACCAAATGCCTTTTTCAAATGCCATGGCAGGCTTCAGGGCACTGTGCTCTCCAGCCTCAGTTAACCTCGTGGAAAAGGACAATAGGAAAAGTATGTTCATCTATCCCTACACTCACCAGAGACACAGGATTTTTCTAAATGTTCTGCATTAACACTCTCTGCTTAAGAAAATTACATAGAAAAGCCATGCCGGTGAAGGAAATGTGAGCACAAAGCCACCTGCATCCTCACTGCTATCTCAGGTGCACCTGCTCTTGTGTATCACACCACCAGTGGTAGTACTAACAGGTTTCAACCAGGCTTCCCCAGTTCGGTCTCCATATCTTTTCTTTCCCGCACTTGTTAGTACCCTTCATGAGCTCAGCCCAGTCGATTGTGCTTCCTGAAAGTCCTTTATCCTTCCTCTTTCCTTGCCCATCTTGTCTTTCCTCATTACCGCTGTGGAGCTTCAGAAACTTGCTGTGGAAACATCCTCATCTCTGCCTTAGATCTCATCTGAGGGTCTTACTATCATTAGCACTTTTTTTTTTTTTTTTTTTTTTTTTTTTGGCTTGTTTGTCATCTTTTTCTCTGCTGACCATTGCCTTTTATTCACAGATAAAATCAAGACATCCTTTCTACTCTATTTACCCACTTCTCAATCTTAAGTCTTCCTGATCTTAGACTTCCAGAACATAAAACCTGAAAAGAAACTTGAACAGCTTCATTCTCACTAAATTATTTTATAAATAAAGGGAAAACTCCATTTCTCTTTTTAGGCTTTCCCCTATGCTCACAATTTTAATAAATCCATTCATTCAAAGGTAATGAATGACTCATAACTTTTTCTTAGTCTTTATCTTTCCAAGCTTTGCTATTTTGGGTAGTTGTTTTTTCCCAGATAATTTCCTCCCAAACATATAGTCTCATAAATTTATTCTAATACATAGTCCTCTAGAGTGATCCGAGGTCCACACAGCTGTCAGCAACCTTCCTAACAAGTGCTTAGATTCTTAGAATCACCCTTTGCTCCCTTCTTCCTTTCATCTTAATTTGAAAATATGAAATTTAATCAAGCCTCTCCTTTTTTCTATATTGCCCCTTATAGCTTTCATTTTCTCTTCATGGATTGTTATATAGGAAATTTTCCATTATCCAGAGCTCAAGCATCTGGCACATGACCTGGCCCCAAACAAAACAAAACAGTTTAAACTTGGTGCACCCTGTAGTCAGTAAGCCCATACTTCCTGCATCACTCTCACAGCTCCCTGCCATGTTCCCAATGTGTTCTCCCCAACTGTTTCAAGTGTTAATATGTGTTACTTGAAGTTAAAAAAAAAAAAAAATGGTAGTGAAGTTCAAAAGCGTATAGATTGCCTTTTTTTTTTTTTTTTGAGACAGAGCCTCACTCTGTTGCCCTTGGTAGAGTGCCATGGTGTTATAGCTCACAGAAACCTCAAACTCCTGGGCTCAAGCGATTCTCTTGCCTCAGCCTCCCAAGTAGCTGGGACTACAGGTGCCCACCACAATGCCCAGCTATTTTTTAGAGATGTAAAAAGCATTCCTCACCCTTGTATTAAATTGCACTCTAGCGTGCTTGTGACTTACAGCCTTAGGCTTAACTCTGAGGGGTCTATCCAAGTATATCTTTGGACTCCGATAGTCAAAAAAAAAAAAAAAAAAGACATAATACTCCTCTGGAATTTTGCATTTCCTCTAAATAACCTTTCGTTCAAAGTACTGATCTGAGTACTTAACAGTGATACGGAGTTCCTCCATTCAAGGCTGGACAGGGTTCTCCAGTTTTCCTAGGCCTGGGCAATTTCATGACATGAACACCCTGATCTTTTTCCCTGAGCTGGAGGGACTGCATTTATTCCTTTGTTCATAACACTTATTGACATTGAAAACATGTTTCCATTTGCCAAGTCCTGGCCAAGTGTAATTCTCAAAACCTAATACCCCTAGACAAAGAACCCATGTAGAGTCTTCCCATTTGGGTCTTTGCCTTTACCAGAAGTTCTGGTGCTTTTTAGTACTTCTGTCCAGAAGCTCTGGTGCTTTTTACCATACCTTCTGTATTCCTTGGTGTCTAATAAAATCCTATCTTACCACTGATTTGTGGTCTGTGGGATTCTTCATATCCCTGAGACCGAGGACCTACTAAAGAAAGAAATTCCAGTAACAACAGGACAAAGAGCATGGATTCATTGAGCTTATATGTGTACGTAAGTTGATTGTGTATCTAAGACAGTATTACTATTGTCCAGTGTAACTACTAACTAGGTCTCATTTCACTCTCAAAGTTTTCTTGATTTAGATAATAAATGGTATAGTCAGTCTAAGAACAGTTCAAATTAATTTTTACTTTTGTGCTTGCTTGTCAACAATAAATACCCCCATTAACAGTTTTGACAGGGATAAGAGATGAGAAATTTTTCCTTTTTGGGAACCACTAGTATCATGATGTCTCAAGATAAATCAGCTCATTCTGCCATCCTGGATATGTCATCCGATCTTAAAAAGAATTATTGTAAATAATGAAAGTGCTGTTGGGAAATTGAGAAATATAGAAGAAAGCAAATATACTTGAAAACCTAAACCTACAATCTGCTACCCATCATTCTCCATCTTAACTTCTCTACAAAATGTTTTGTAATTTTAAAAATAAAACAAGATGTCAAACGCTATGTTCTAAAAGTGTGGAAGTAAATCAATACTAAATTTTAAAATGCCTTAATATAAATACTTAATCCAAACAAAACTTAATTATAAAATCCAAAATAACTAATCTTAATTTTTATTTAGCCATATCTCTGGTAGTGCACAATCAATCATTAGGATCATATTCTAATCAATATTAAATCTTAATCAATATTTTGAGTTCCTATCACAATTTCACATACAATTATTAGTTACATTGTTGGAATCTTAATGTTCTAACTGCCACAATTTTAAGTGCATCAACTACACCGAAATAAGTTTGTAGCAATATAATTTAAAGTCATCCTTCAGTTCTAAGTTACTGCTTTATAAAAGTAAATTAAAAGGTTTAGAGCTCTCATTTAAATAGATAATAGATCTGTGGTACAGTTTTGGCAATGATGAGCTTCCTTGGTACATCATTGTTACCATAATGGTTAGGGATCTTATAAACATAACATTTGTGGTAAGCAGTTTACAATTTTGACAATGAAAAGATGCATTTTTCAGGATCATAAATAAAGCTAAATACCCTCTTATTCAAGGGGAAGAAATATCCAAAACCTGACCAGTTGTACAAGGATTCCAATTAACTAAGACATTTCTTACTAGTGATCAGGACAACGTGTGATTAACCTACTATTGTGGAAGCAAATCACTGTGGGCTTACTATCTTTGACAATGCCCTTTTAGTCTCAGTGAGTTTCAACTATTCTTATATTTAACATGACAAATCAACTTACATTAAGAAATAACCCAGGAAAGAATTTATTAGACCAATTTACCAAGGCAAAAATAATAAATTGAAATATTAAATTAATCAATCTCAGAACTTTATCAAAAAGTTGGTAATTTCTGAGAATACTGAAAATTCTCAAAGGAAAGTTCACCACACACTCAGTAACAATGTGCAACTGAATAAAATTCAAAGACCCTTCAATTTCTCATCGCAACTCAGGGCACACTCATCATTGAATGACTATATGCTCGTTTCTACTGGAAATACATAAAGTACTGTTTTCATATTTTGACAGGATACTGACATAAGTTTATAATTAATAAGACATGATTATGAAATGTCACAAGACAAATCCATCTAGGCAACTCTGCATTCATACCAAATCCTAGAAAGAAAGGGATACGAACAATGAAGAATTAAAAAATATAATCAAAATATCTAAGTTTCTTCACATTCTCAGCAATTAATAGAGAGTTCAAGAGTCTAAGAAATGAATGACAACTTCATTCTTCCTATCCTCATTATAACTGCCATGTCAAATGTATTAAATATTAAGTGCTACTATTGTTCTCCAAATCCCAAATCCTTAAATATAGATTATTTGAGCTTTCAATTTAGCCAAACAAAGAGTTAATGAACATCAACAACCTAGACTTGGTATCCATAAGAAATAGGTATTCTAGAGAAAGCCATGAATTAAAAGTTAGAAATACCTTTGGAATCCAACCTCTATTTATCCATTCTTATTCTAGTCTGAGCTACTGAGAGTCCAGTGTCAAACTGTTTATATCCTAGCTCAAACACTGCTCACCCTCCCTCTGCTCAGATTGCTCATCTGTAACAAAGACACAGTTTGTAATAGATTTAAAATAGATTTGAATATAAAATGTGTTAATTCATTCAAAGAGATTCAAAATAATGCCTGGCAAAAAAAAAAAAAAAAAAATTAAGTGAATATTACTAATGGTTCTTTGACTCTGTAATATTCTTTATTCCACAAAGATTATGAGAGAAGAACTTTCATAACAAATCCTGGACTTAATTTCCCCTTCTCTCTACATAATCACTTAAGGATATTGGTCGATGTCTAGGTTCCTTAAATTTCTATGAATATACACATCCTCTTAAGCTTCTAAAAATACATGAATAACAAGGTAATCATCTCCAAACCTTATATCTGACTCGATATGGCATTGCTAAAATACTGACAAAGAATTCTTATTCAAACTTATATTTTCAAACAGAAATATGTGTATCTTTAAGGGAGTTCCAAGGAAATATATGAAGTCACAGAATAACTGTAACACATCTATGTACATGCTAAATTATATAAAAACACTTGGGAGAAATTTAACAAAAACAACTAATTCAACCATGCAAACACATAGAGCTATGAAGTGGAAAGCTGAAGTCACTACATTTTTAAGAAAAGTATAATTGGGTTTTAGCTTTCATATGAAAGCTATAAATTAGTTTCATAGTAGGGCTGAGTACATTGAATGCTTTTTCTACCATTCTTGAGATACTTTACTAAGAAAGTCAAATGATATATAAAACCAGCGTGTGGTGCCCCATGATTGTATTAATGTACACAGCTATGATTTAATAATAAATAAATTTAAAAAAAAGAAAAGTATGATAGGATACTTTGGTAGAATAATTTGAGAATCATTTTCCAAAACTATTGAAAAGGGTGGCTGCTTTAACATTTATATCTCTGTGATTTGTGCTCGTTAACTCAGACCACAGATCTTGCCACTGACCTGCCTGTTGACTTGATTTCAGTCAACTCTACCACTGAAGGCTGAGAAATTCCAGCTGTCATTCTTGACAAACTGCTTCTTTTTTTTTGAGAGGTCCTTCACTAGCGGACACATAACAATTTTGTCATGACTAAAGACTTGAATTCACAGGCTTTTTTAGTAAAACACATATATCAGTTTTATTTTTGTGAAAAAATTACTACTAAAATTATGTACTTTGGAAAGCTCACAGTGGTTTGAACCAAGAGGAAAACATTGTTTTGTCACCACACCAAAAACAAAAGTACCTTTTAAAAAAAACTTCAAAGCAAAAAGTCTTCTATTTGATTTGTCTTAGAAGCTATCATAGAGTTGTCTGTCAATGTGAAAGTCAAGACTGATAGAGATGAACTTTTCTATTATTCCAATTCATGTGAATTCTGTTTATAAAAATAAGATCATGTTCGAATAAACAAAAAACTGATGGATCTTCAAAGAAAGGGCAGTCTGAGGTTCCAGAACTATGGAGATAAATCAAACTTAGAATTGTTTGCAAAAGCAGGACCACATGGGAGTTTCCACCTACCTATACATTCAAGGGTCTGATAGGTGAAATCCAGTTTTTTAAGTGAACACAGAAGTAGAGACACATGGCCCTACTATTCCACGTACAGCATCTTTAATGGAGCCTGAAAATGTACTTTCTCCTTGACAAGGGGACACAACTATTGACTCAGGTTTAGGGAGAACCATAAAATAAAAATAAAACAAGTCAAAAAACAGAGAAAACAAACTTCTAAGAAGTCAAGCATGAATATGAAGTTGAGTTTGTGTTGTTTGGAGTTCATTTTATTTTTCTATTATAATTGTCATTTTTTGTATTGGTTGTAGTAAAAATCACTTGTAGCTTAAATTGTGAATTCTATGTATTTCTAAAATGCTGTTTATATAGTGTTAAATTTTACTCTTCATGATATCCCTTCACAGAACAATTTGTAAAAATAAAAGTAAATCCACAAAGAAAGAGTGATATGCAATGGTAAACAAAAATATTATAAAAACGTTAGTAAGTCTAAGTATTCAAAAATAATGATGAAAATACTAATAGTAACGAATTTGATTTATAGTATTGCCCCCGGAATCTGAACGCCCCAGAACTCAAAACAACTTGGAATCCAAATGAAACACTTGAGCAAATTTTGTGCGAAATCTAAACCCTGCTTTGGAATCCAGATTCCCAGCAAGTTGTTTCTGTGTTTTTGTGCAGACGTTTCCCCAGCACCAGAGGCGCCCACGTGCTTTGTCATTCAGTTCCTTGTTGGGAGCTGTAGTGAAAGAATCTCCTGTGATTTTCGCTGCTAACTTTATGCTTTTGTGCCTGTTTTTTTTTGTTTGTTTTTTCTATATTTTAACAACTAAGTGTATTCGCCATGGGTCCTAACAAGTGTAGTGAGGAAAATAAGAGTAAGAGAAAAGCTGTTAGAGCTACAATTGAAGTTAAGAAAGATTTTACCGCTAAGCGTGAAAGCGGCACACCTGCGGTTCATCTCCCTACTTTATTTGGACTGTAAGATTTTGAAAAATAAAGAAGCTTTCAAAGCAGCTGATGTGGCGAACGCGGTTACAACACTGACCTCTTGGAGATAGAAAAGTATGGAAGAGATAGGAAAACGCCTCTTAGTTTGGATTAATGAAAAACCGCTGCTGGTGATGTGATTTCTGAGATGGTAATTTGTCAGAAAGCCAAATCCTCCACGATGATTTGGCAAAGGCTCGCCTTATACTACCCCTCAAAAGGAGGAGTTTAAACCAGGAGCGAGTGATTCCAGAACTTTAAGAAGAGGATTGGGATTCCTAGTGTTGTTATGCACCGAGAGGCTGCCTTCTAATTCCTAGGCAGCAGAAAAATTTGTACAGGAGTTTAAGGAGTTTGTGAACAGTGAGGGGTATGTTGCGAACCCAGGGTCCAATTGTGATGAAACAGGCTTTTGTATTTTTAGGTTTTTATTTCATTAATTTACATTTTTTTATTCAAATGTTATTATTTTACTTTAAAATCAAGTGTATTTACTATTAAAATCATTTTTAAAATTCAACTTTGTGGGACCCAGGAATGGACTAATCCAGTTTTCTATTATTCTAAAGTGGAAAATTGTCATGGAACTCAAAAGATCGGGAACTCAGAGGGGTTTCTGAACAGATTAAGTTCAGATTCCAGGTATCATTTTGTTTAAATATGAAGAGGGACTAATATACTTTGATAAAAATAATAGAAAGAATAAGATGGAGAAAACCTGAGTAAAGGGATTCTTGAGGTTTTTGTTGTTCTAGAGAAAAGAATAAAAAGAGCAATGAAGTTTAGACTTATTAATTCAAATGCAAATGCTTAACTGTCATACTAGAGAAATAAAAGTAGGAAGATATTATGAGTGGTAGGTAAATAGAGACTACAAAATAAAGTTGTTAAATTATTCCTAATGTATTAGTAATTGTAGTAAGTATAAATTAATCAATCTTACCCATTAAAAGATACAATTTCAGCCAAGATTAAAAAAGACAATTCACATATATACTGTCAAAAAGATGTTTTTTTGGAACTTATATTTTTTATTTTATGATTTATTTATTTATTTTTTAATTTTTACATATACATGTGTTTATTAGGTTTCCATTTTTTTTGTCTTGACAAAATTAAAAAGGCTTAAATTTTAATAACAATAACAATGTTTAAAATAAAGACTAGAAACAAAAACCTCATAAAGTATGAACAAACATAAATACATTCAGAAAAGGAATCAGACAATTGCTATATCGAAATATTAAGCAATAATAACAATAATGCAAAGAAAGTGACATTTACATTGTCAAATAAGAGTATGTCTATTATAGAATGCTTTGACCCTGAAATTCAGTATGGAGTCATCAGTTAACTTCTTCTTATTATTTTTTTTAAGTCTCAAAAAATAGACAACTAAAGGCAGTGCCTGTGGCTCAAGGGGTAGGGCACTGGCCCCTTATGCCAGAGGCGGTGGGTTCAAACCCAGCCCCGGCCAAAAACTGCAGAAAAAAAAAAAAAAGACAACTAATATTTATAAATAAAAGTAACAGATAATTTTGAAAAACAGATCATGCCAAATCTTAAGGACAATAGAAAAAGAAAAAATGCTTCAAAATTATTCTACTTGATCTGGGTACACCTGATATTAAAATTGAAGAAAATATATTATTATAAAGGGGAAATTACAAACATATTTCACTTATAAATGAGGATGCAATAACCTAAACAACATGTTAACAAGTTGAATTAAAAATTGATGTTTAAATAATGTGCTTTGGTCAAAATTAAATCCAATTTATGTGAGAATTAGTCACTATTTGATTCACAGGGATCAATCCCTCAGTCATTTATGGTTGAGGTTACTAGAGATTTTACTTTTTTATTTCTAATTAGTCTATTTTATTTATTTTTTCAAAAAACCAACTTCTTGTTTCATTAATTTTCTGAATGATTCTTTTGTTTTAAATTTCATTAATTTTTCAAAAGTGAATAACAAATACGTACATAATCCTATAGCAAGAAAGTTAAATTTAAAAAGCATAGAAATAATTCATACTTTAAGCAAATCAAACAGAACAGAGTGTCCAAAAAGATTTTTATTCAAACATTAAAACTTATTATATCACAGAGGTTGTATTACAAAATCCACAAGAAAAGGATGGAATATTCAATAAATATTGGTGAGAAAATTAGCTATCCAAGAAGAAAAAGTTAATTTCTATCTGCAAATTATAGAAAAAAATTTCAGATTATCTAAATATAAATCTAAATATGAAAAAGAGCATTATTTTTTAAGAAAAATAAGAGGATATATTAGCGACATCAATATAAGTATTATTATTACTATTATTATTTTCTAATAAGGCCCAGGGGTGATAAGTTTTTAGGACTTACATGCATCCAGGACCTGAACCAAGTTCTGCTTTTATATTATTTTATTTTTCCTATTTGATGCAATAAAACAAAAATTGTCAACATATCACAAACTTAATTTGAACACAAGGAAGAGCCTGAGAGATTATCAAGCTCTAACATACAGATGTTTATTGAAAATGCATAAAGAAATCCTGCACTATTTCTGTAAAGGAGTTTAAATATATAAACCATCAGCAATATGCAAATTAAGGCTACAAAGACACACCTTTGTATAACCAATGAATTTACAATTTTTTTTTAATCGTTTGGGATTCATTAAGGGTACAAAGAATTAGGTTACACTGATTAAGGTTGTTAGATAAAGTCTCTTGATTAGAATTTTATATAGAATAATATCAAATATTTGTGAAGCTATAGATAAACACTTTCATAGATTGCTGGTGGGAATAAAATTCTCCAAAACGATTTTGAAGAATAATTTGTCATCCAGGAAAATTGCAAGTTCAACTGTTTATAGTCTTAAGGAACTTGGGACATTTCCTTACATATGCATTTATATATAATATGATTTTTATCAGACAACTAATAATATCAAAAACTTTTTAAAGTTAAAAATCCACTGATATAAAAGGAGTAACATCAGCAGGAGGGTGGAATATAAAGTCTCTACCTTCAGCCCCTTTATAGAAAGACAAATAAAACAAAAATATTTTGGTGGAAATGCATTTATGATAACTCTTAAATCTAGTTAAGAAGTTAAGACAAGTGCAAAACTAAGGAAAAAACTATTTTCAAATGTATAAGAAGAGCAGTTTCACTTTACCTTGACAACCCCTCCTTAGACTTGCTCAGTTTAGTGGCCAGAGAGACTCACTTGGTTCATTATTTCTCCTTTGGTGAAAAGAGTGAGTGACATGTACTCAACATCCCCAGCCTTTTAGGGACACTGCCCAAAAGACTTATTTCTGTCTTCACTCACTGACAGCGCTGAGCCAACTAGCATAGTTAGAACATTTGGAAGCAGCTAAGAACAAAAAAATGGGTCAGGGGCTCTCAGAACCCTGCATAACTCAACATAATTGAAAGACAGTGTACAATCCTGACTTCTTTTCGGAAAGAGGGATAAAAGTAGAGCTTGCAACCAACATTCTGGCACTTTGGTGAATGCTTCAGAGAAAAGGGATGAGCAGCTCTCAGCAGTCAGCACAGTCATACAGGATGAGGAGAAGGCACAAAACTCAAAACTTTCTTTTCTCAGAGGAAGGTAGAGAAGGGGAGCTTGGCACAAGCATCTTAGCATTTCAGTGCATTGCCCTAATATAAGGGGCAGGACTTTATCATAGCCTATTTAGCTCTGCATGATTGGGGAAGGAGCACAACTCTGAGACTTCTCCTTCTAGAAAAAGAAAGATAATCAGAGTGTGCATCTTATGTCCAAGACTTTTACTGCATTTCTGTAGTGCGTCTTATGTCCATTTCTTTCACTCTCTCTGTAGGAGACAGAGAGAAATGAATGATAGAGGTGACCACAGCCTTGTTAGATAAGAAAAGAGAACATACCTTGAAAATTCTTCCCTAAAATGGAAAGGAACTAGACATATGCTTTCACACAAAACATTTGAAGAGCTTCCAGAATCTCTACTCAGACTAATTGCTAAAGATCTTTCACTATCAAAACCAAGGTGGTTGCTTCTTCAAATGCTCAGACTCTGATACAAAATTACAAATTATATGAAGAATCAGGCAAATATGACATTACCAAACAATTGAAAGAAATCTCTTATAACCAACTCTAATGAATGGGCTTATATAAAATGCCTTATAAAATATTCAAAATGATTAAATATTTGAATTCTTTGAAGAGGTTCTGTAAGTTACAAAAGAACACAGATGAATAAATAAAAAAATTAGGAAAACACATAGTGTGTGACACATCTTTTGGGGGTGGGAGACAATTATAAGAGGGAATTTACCTAACAAATGAAATCAATGTCACCTGCTTCTTTGTACCCTCAATGAGTCTCCAACAATAACAAAAGATAGGAAAACAATAAATGAACATATTTTATTTTAACAAAGAGACAGAACTTTTAGAAAGAACCGAACAGATCATCCAAAGAAGAACACAATTACTGAATTGGAAAGTTTAAGAGAAAGCTTCAAAAACAAATTCAATCAAACAGAAGAAATAATTAATTAATATGAAAAAAGTCATTTGAAATTATACAGTAAGAGAGGCAATTTTTTTTTTAATTGTTGGGGATTCCGTGAGGGTACAAGAAACCAGGTTATACTGCTTGCATGTGTTAGGTAAAATCCCTCATACAATAGTGTCGTGCCCCCATAGGTGTGGGGCACACCACAGTCCCACCCCCCTCCCTCCTTCCCTCTCTCTCCTCTTCCTTTCCCAACCCCTCCCTCCTTCTTTCTCTCTCTGCTCTCCCCTTCTCCCACACCCACTGTGACCTTAATTGTCCTCATATCAAAATTGAGTACAAAGGATTCATGCTTCTCCATTCTTGTGAAGCTTTACTAAGAATAATGTGTTCCACTTCCATCCAGGTTAATACAAAGGATGTAAAGTCTTCATTTTTTTAATGGCTGAATAGTATTCCATGGTGTACCACAGCTTGTTAATCCATTCCTGAGTTGGTGGGCATTTAGGCTGTTTCCACATTTTGGTGATTGTAAATTGAGCTGCAATAAACAGTCTATTGCAAGTGTCCTTATGATAAAAGAACTTTTTTCCTTCTGGGTAGATGCCAGTATTAGGATTGCAGGATCAAATGGGAAGTCCAGTTTGAGTTCTTTGAGGGTTCTCCATACTTCCTTCCAAAAATGTTGTATTAGTTTGCAGTCCCACCAGCACTATAAAAATCTTTCCTTCTTTCCACATCCACGTCTGCGGCTGCACTTTTGAGATTTTGTGATGTGGGCCATTCTCACTGGGGTTAGATGGTATCTCAGGGTGGTTTTGATTTGCATTTCTCTAATAAATAGGGATGATGAGCATTTTTTCATATGCTTGTAAGCCATTCATCTGTCTTCTTTAGAGAAGGCTCTATTCATGTCTATTTGCCCAGTGATATATGGGATTGTTGGCTTTTTTTATGTGGATTAATTTGAGTTCTCTATAGATCTTAGTTATCAAGCTTTTGTTTGATTCAAAGTATGCAAATATCCTTTCTCATTGTGTAGGTTGTCTTTTTGCTTTGGTTTTTGTCTCCTTAGCTGTACAAAAGTTTTCAGTTTAATTAAGTCCCATTTGTTTATTTTTGTAATTTTTTTTTTTTTTTTACATTTTGTTGGATAAAGGTTTTTTTTTACTAACTATAAAATCCTGTGAGACGAAAAGATAATTACACTATAGTTAATGTTAAAGACTTTTAGGCTGTGGTTTAAGTTCAAAAGCTTAAGAATTTTACAAAAAGATAACTTGAGACTGTTAACTACATACAAAGAGTATTTGACTAGATACAGAAAATATTAGTAAGAATGGTTTTCTTCTTTTTGAAAACTAGCTTTACAAAACACCAACTCAAGTTAAATTTTGACCTACTTTAATTCCTCATCAATGACACCATCATCTGCAACACTGAAAGTAAACCAGTTACTCCGCCACAAATTGTTTATGTTTCTAAAGTAATTTATCCAGGTTATAATGGAGTAGCCTGTATTTAATTATTGTGTATTTTTGTGCAAACTCACGATTTTTTTTTTTTGATACAGAGTCTATGTTGCTCTCAGTAGAGTGCCGCGGTGTCACAGCCCACAACCCCGAACTCCAGGGCCCAAGCAACCCTCTCCTGCTCCAGCCTCCCAAGTAGTTGGGGCCATTTTTTTTAGGCCTGTTGTTTAGCAGGCCTGGGCTGGGTTTGAACCCACCAGCCTTGGTGTATGTGGCTGGCACTGTAACCACTGTGCTACGGGTGCTGAGCCCAACCTCAGTTTTAAAAAACATTTCTAGCTGGGTGCTGGTGGCTCATGCATGCAATCCTAGCACTCTGGGAGGCCAAGGCAGGTGGACTGTCTGAAGTAAGGAGTTGGAAATCAGTCTGAGCAAGAGTGAGACCCTGTTTCTAAAAAGAGTTGAGTGTTGTGGAGGGCACCTGCAGTCCCAGCCACTTGGGAGGCTGAGGCAAGAGGATCACCTGAGCCCAAGAGTTGGAGGTCACTGTGAGTGATGACACCACAGCACTCCACCAAGGGCGACAAAGTGAGACCGTCTCAAAAAAATGTTTTTTCCTAAATGTTTCCAAAGTTCTGTTCCCCAGGCCTTTGTTCATTAAACATGTCTACCACTGGGTTCCAAACACTAATATTTCTTATGAGAACAAGTAGGGTAAAACTATTCTCTTTAATGTGACAAGCTACATTCTAAGAGAAGATCCCAAACCTAGTATGTTAGAACAGGATTAAAGATACCATTTGAAAATCTGACAGATGTTTATAGGACTGACTCCAGACAAAGAATTTAACAAGCTTTTACTTTTTTAAGAGAAACATTGTGAGAAGGGAAATAGTGTTCCATAATCCAGGATACGTTCAAGAGCCCTTGCTCTCATAGCCAAATATGCGAAAACAGTTTTCCTTAAAGAAATAGCAGTCTATGAGCCAAGGCAAGCTTTGGCTAAATGATTGGTTAGCTTTGTTGGCTCTGGAGGGTTCCATGGGAACAGCCTGAGAGACAGAAAAGGCAGCATTATCGTTTTTATCCATAATGCCATCTAATAAAACTGTGCATTGATTCATTCATGCTATCCAGAGAAGACATATTACTTCTGATAAGCCTGGACAAAGAGAGGTCTGAGTTCCATCTGGTCACACTTTGAATTTGTTGTCTTCCTGTTTGAAACCTTAAATTGCCAATAAAACCTTCCCTGAACATTTCCTTCAAGAGCCTCTAGTTCAAGTAATGCTTCAATAATTAGAAGTCAAATGAAAAAATTTAAAGTCCCAAATGGGACTTTGCCAAGTTCTTAAAATTGTATGGCACCAAGCTTTCTGTAGCTGGAAAAAAAAAAAAAAAAGTTCTGATGAGTATTTACAATTCCTTATATTAGATCTCAGACAGGCAAGAAATGCCATCTTAAGTGTTTATTACACACAGTTGAATCACATGGCATCTTCCATCATTTTCCTCCTTCATGTCTAGATTATAGGGGGATCGTGATGGCAGCAGTGTGTGTGTGTGGTGTGTGTGTGTGTGTGTTTTGATACAGTAACTACCATACCCTCATAATTACCTAATCTTATTTCAGGTAAGTGCTTCTCAGAAAGACCACAAAAGTAGCCCTAGTTTAGAATTAGTTATCTTGAGGCTTCAGTTTTCCCATGAGTAAGATAGAGGATTTGTACTAGCTGAGATCTAAAGTTGTTTCTTTTGTTTTGTGTATCTGAAATACACAAAAACAAAAAAAATCTTGACAAAATATAAACAAAACAAACAAGATTAGGAGGCATGCAACCTTTAGCACCATATTTAAGACCACAGAGATTTAACAGAGTTGACAGAGGTCTAAAGAGAATTAAGCTCTGGATTTTATCCTAGAATGCTTTCCTAAACATAGAATCTACTTGTAGAGTCCAGTACTTTTAAAAAGGGAATGCCTGAGAAAGTCTATTAACAGATATATCAAAATCCATGATTTGTCAGAGATAGGTAAGAACATGATATTGTTCTTATTCTAAACACACCAAAGGCAATAAATTACTCAATTCAGGGGATAAGTTGGGAAGTCACTGCCAGCCTCAATGAACTAAATAACATCTCAGTAAGTCAGTGATTTTCAACTGGTGTGCTGTGGCACAATAGTGTCCTGTGAAAGGATCTTAGATGTATCATGAAAAATTTTAAAAATCGTTAATTAAATTATTTTTGAAAGAAGTTCAAAGCACAGTGAACATATTCTTTTTTACTTTTTTTTTTTGATCAACATAATTTAAGTGTGCTGTGGAAGTTTAACTATAGGTTCCAGTGTGCCATGAGATAAAAAAAGTTTGAAAAACACTGCAGTAAATTAAAAAGATACAATATATCCCAAGAAGGACCAATTTACTCATGGAAAGTAGCTTATAAAATAGCTGTTAGTCCTGTGATATCTGTGCCTCTGTATCAGTATAACAACATAGACACTGAAGAGATTCAACCTAGCACATATCACTGTACCTTCCACAAGGCAAAACATCTGAAAAACTCTTATACCTCTGAGCATCATGACAATGATGTGGAAACCTGTATCACTGAATAAAGTCTCAGCTTGATTCGCTCCAAAAAGAGGGACTAAAAGTCTAGGAAAAGGTTTACTTGGAGATGCACTGAAGATTTCAGTGGTTTAAAGGTGATGGGTAAGAAGCTATAGGGCAAGAAACAACTTTAGATCTCAGCTAGTACAAATCCTCTATCTTACTCATGGGAAAACTGAAGCCTCAAGATAACTGTCAGACCTAACACCTCAACGATCTGTGACCAGGAACCATGGGATTCTTAGTTCAGTACTTTTCCCATCATGTTTATCTCTTAGGTTCCTTTAAACCTTAACATGCTCTGTTTAATCAAGGTGAAGGAATATGACTAAGAAATAGCAGATAGGAAAACCACTGAATTTTTACAAAGGTTTTGGCAATTTATGTTCTGATGTGCTTAACATTAACCCAAGTTATCTTTTGGTAAAAATGTTGCTTTCTTTCAAGAACGATTCTTTCTCTGAGAGCTGTTTTTGTAGGTATTGGGATAGTCTATAGCTGACAGTTTTCATATGCCCCATCTTTGTTAGATTCAGCAGATCCTATATTGTCAGGTGGGCTGAAATGACTGCTGTCTTGAGAATCTGTATCAATACTTTTTATCTCTGACTGAAGGTGGACAGAAACCTGAACTGCTATCTCCTAGCCTTGTTCATTCAGAGAGCCATCATCTGAATCTCCTCCTGGTGAATTACTCCCCCCATCTCTGGGTTAATGACAAATATGCCACTTTGAGAATTCAAGGCAGGTCTCTCTTTAATTCTTTCTCCCACGTCATCAGGGTCATCTACTCACACGGCCTCAAACATTTCCTCAACAAAGGCTTGGCAGTTCAGAATAAGGGGTGGGAGAGGAATACATCTTGCCAGTTCTTCAATGTAATGTGCAAACTCCATGGTCTTAAACTGTGTGACTTTGGCGAGCTCCAGAGTTTTGGCTGAGGTGATGATGGGGATTCGTTTTGCAATCTCAAAGGCCTTCTGAAGTTTCTCAGCCTCCTCAGTTCTAAAGAATTTGTTGATTGCCTTCTCGGTCTTGTGAAGATGGCTGCTCATCATGCACAGCTGTGTGACATTAAAGATGAGACTGATTGTAAAAGCAATCAGGCAAACAATGATGTAATAGACACTCATGTCTCCCGAGGTGAAGATCACATGTAGGGTGATCTTCATGTGATGGAGGCACGAGATGGAGAGGTGACAAAACACGTATAGAGCCTGCGGTCATCAAAAGCTACGTTGGTGATGTTTAGGAAGTTATCAGAAACCAACCATTTTCCATCTCTGCCTCTGCCATCCGGTTGCTGTCCTTTTGAGATGTACCAATGGATATCTTTATACTGACCAGCTGTGAGAAGACACTCCATTGAGACACTAGTTCCCTCTTTGGCTATGATGATATCATCACCTGAGTGGGAACTTGGTGAGAGTTCAAAGCTTGGGGGAAATGATGCATTGTAAGAACTGTGATTTTCTCTCCGTGGGGCCATTTGGTTGAAGTCCACATTTTCCAAAACAAAAGCAGCTGGCACAGTAACACTCACTACTAAAGCGAATAAGCAACAATGTGGCTTCCTGGGAAAATAGAAGGAAATCTTGTTTAGATTTGGAGAACTCAAAACCTTCTATACTATAAGAACACAGTAGGTAATTTATTGCTTAGTAGAAAAATTTTCCAAAAAAGTGATAGATCCAAGTGTATTTTGTTGTCTTCAAGGTTAAAAGATGCAAGTAGAGACCAACCTAACTGGCACCGAGTTCCTTCCCTATTTTTGTTGTTGTTGCAATTGCCACAACAGTCTTCTTCATGAAGTCTTTCCCCAGGCCAATATCTTCCAGTGTTTTTCCTATGCTTTCTTTGAGGATTTTTATCATTTCATGCCTTAAATTTAAGTCCTTTATCCATCTTGAATCAATTTTTGTGAGTGGAGAAAGGTGTGGGTCCAGTTTCAGTCTTTTACATGTGGATATCCAGTTCTCCCAGCACCATTTATTGAACAGGGAGTCTTTCCCCCAAGGTATGTTCTTGTTTGGTTAATCAAAGATAAGGCGGTTGTAAGATGTTAGTTTCATTTTCTGGTTTTCTATTCGATTCCAAATGTTTATGTCTCTATTTTTGTGCCAGTACCATACTGTCTTGACCAATATGGCTTCGTAGTACAGCCTAAAATCTGGTATGGTACTGCCCCCAGCTTTATTTTTATTACTAAGAACTGCCTTAAGTATATGGTTTTTTTTCTGGTTCCATACAAAATGCAGAATCATTTTTTCCAAATCTTGAAAGTATGATGTTGGTATTTTAATAGGAATGGCACTGAATAGGTAGATTGCTTTGGGAAGTATAGACATTTTAACAATGTTGAGTCTTCCCAGCCATGAGCATGGTGTATTCTTCCATTGGTTAATATTCTCTGCTATTTCCTTTCTTAGGATTTCATAATTTTCTTTATAGAAGTCCTTCACCTCTTTTGTTAGGTATATTCCTAGGTATTTCATTTTCATTGAAGCTATGGTGAAGGGAGTTGTGTCCTTAATTAGCTTCTCATCTTAACTGTTATTGGTGTATACAAAGGCTACTGACTTGTGGACATTAATTTTATATCCTGAGACATTACTGTACTTTTTGATGACTTCCAGGAGTCTTGTGGTTGAGT
>CAUYPK010017700.1:0-13737 GCA_963574355.1 Loris lydekkerianus | reverse complement strand
CTTATTTGCTGTCCAGATCCTGAATTCAGTTTCTGACATCTCAGATATTTGTTAGTGCATGGGGTCTTGTGCTGTTTCTGCCCCCTTGATCCTTAGACCCCAGTGGGATCACTCTATTGTTGCTGGATCTTTGTAGGGAGTGACCCTGTGCAGTTCCTCTGCGGCTGCTCTAGCTAGGGAGTTCTGGTTGTGGAAGCAGCTCAGGTGTGTGACACACCCAGATCCAGCAACAGGGCTGGGGGGGTGTGCAAGGTTCTGGGAGTCCCTGGCACCCAGTGACTTTGGCACAGAGAGCCCAAGGCTCCAGCAGTGTCTGGCCAGGAGAAGGGCTCTGTGCAGAGGCAGGGAGGGCTCTAGAGGGCACACAGCTACCAGAGTCCCTGGCCAGATGAACGGGCTAGTGTGGAGGCTGGGAGGACACAGGAGGGAGGACGCAGGGTTGCGTGGCTCCCGCAGTTCCTGGTCAGGGAATGCGGAGGCCCGGTGGGTGCGGGTCACCGGTCGGAGTTTGTGCACAGCTCTCATGGAGGTCTGGGCGGTGCAAAGCCCTGGAGTTTGAGGTTGCTGTGAGCTGTGATATCACAGTACTCTACCCAGGGCAACAGCCCTAGGCTCTAGTGTGCCAAAACTATCTCACTCTGCCCCTAAGGATTAAGGCTGTAAGGCAGCTCAGTTCCCGCCTTTAGGCTGTTCAGTCACTAGGTTACTTTGTCCTGCCCCATCCTTGCTCTGGGACCCTGGGGTCAGAGCCTGCCAGGGCAGTTCTTTCACAATGGCGTCCTGTGCCCAGCTCAGTGGCTCAGTCTGGGGCCCCAGACAGTGCCCAAAGTTCTCCAAACTTCTGCTCAAGCTCTCCCCAAGACAGTTCAACTGAGTGCCAAGTCCAAGAACACCAAAACAGTTCACAGGTAAGGCCTTTCCGGTTTGCAGTCTCACTGCTGCTTGTACTCACGGTTGCCAGCATGATTAGGTCGATCAAACACACACAACCACTTGCCAGTTTTGCACTGTTTTTGTCCTCCTCCTGGGGTCCAGAAGTCCCATGCTGGCTGCCTGTTTCTTCAAAAGGATGATCATAGGCAGATCCCACCAGCCAGAGATGCCTGGAGTCTTGTCTCCCCAGACTCGCCATGCCCAGTTGCAGGGAAGCTGTTCCTCAGCCGCCATCTTTAATCTCTCTTCCTCAAGCCATATTTTAGGTTGTTCCCAGACACACTCATCAAACTTTGGTGGACCAAGGAAAAAAAATAGATTATTCTTGAAATGTCAACTTCTCTCAAAATAAGCACTATAACCTCTCGTTATTCACTTCCAGACCAACTAGTCTTCTACCCTCTTCAAGTCATTAGGAAATGAAAAACATTGATCTAGCAATAAAACACCTATAAAGAATCACCCTTTTCATATTAATCATGCTTTCTGATTTTGAAACAACCCACTTTTCTATGGACTCTTGTATTTTTTCCCTCTGTCCACAAAATTCTATAGAGAGTTCTCCCTCATCACACATTTTTTGCCTGTGCTTTCTTTCCCACTTACTAGTTATCTTTCTATACAAAGATACTTGGTATATGTAGGCAATGTGAGGGTTGCAATAAGGACCAAGACCTACAGTGTAGAAGTGGTTCACAAAGCTTTCTGCGTAGGTTCTCTGCAAAATTTATAAACTCTTAGGCTGATTAAATCTTTCTTTACCTTTCAGATTTTTAAAAACTAGAACAGTTAAACAATTCAATCTTAGGAAAGGGCTGTTTATTTCAGCAACTTTTTGTCTTTAAGTATGTGTGCATCCACACACTTTCCACCAGGTTATATGTAAAACATTACTTTTTGTACCCTGTGAACTTTTTAAAATTACAAGACAGTTACAGTTGAGGGAACTATAGAGCTCCTAAAAGGCATTTAATTTTTTAAAAAAAATTCTTTTTTGAGACAGAGCCTCATGCTGTTGCTTACGCTAGAGTGCCATAGCTTCATCACAACTCACAGCAACCTCAAATTCCTGGGCTCAAGTGATCCTCCTGCCTCAACCTCCCAACTAGCTGAAACTGCAGGCAACCACCACAATGCCTAGCTAGTTTTTAGTAGATATGGTGGTCTCACTCTTGCTCAGGCTGGTCTCAAACTCCTGAGTTCAAGGGATCCTCCAACCTTGACTCTGGGATCCTCCTAGCTTGGCCTCCCAGAGTGTTAGAATTAGAGGCATGAGCCACCTTACCCAGCTTAAATAAAAATGTTTAATGAAGTTTTAAAATCACCTTAAAAAACAGAAAGACTGAAATGGAACTTAGAGATCATTTGATTCCAACCCTTTTACTTTACAGATGAGGAAGCTGATGCCCAGAGAAGTAGAATTGCTGACTGACTGTCACTATTAGAGAAGGCAGACTAGATCCCAGGTCTCCTGGCTTTTAATCCACCAACCTGTACATTTTGCTTTGATGGGACTTGGTACGGTGGCTCACACCTGTAATGCTACCACTCTGGGAGGCAGAAGCAGGTGGATTGCCTGAGCTCAGGAGTTGGAGACCAGCATGAGCAAAAGCAAAACCGTGGTGCTACTAAAAATAATAATATTGAATTTTTTTAAGTATATGTATTTTGCTTTGATGCTTTCCAATTATAGACAATTAAATGTTTGAAAATAAAGCACTTTATAGGACTTTCAATTAGTTCTACCTTGCTCTCCAAAGCTGGGCAGCTACAGCACAGAGCTTAGAGCGTCTGAGGAGCAATGATGAACAGAAAGGAGTGCGAATAGGAAGCTCCGGTTTTGCCTAGTGTCAGGTTTGCTCTAGGAAGAGGTTTTTGAGCTTACAAATACACAGACAAAGTCCTGGACTGGCTGTGACCCCAAGACTGTGTCTCCTGTAGACAGTCCCTAGATGTTGGTGCTTCCTTCACTCCACACATCCTCTAGCTATTTCATATCTCTGATGTTGTCTTTTTCTAGTTCCGAAAGTCATATAAAATGAAGGACATTGGGAATAGCATGTAGGGTGAAAAATATCCAATCATTTTTCTTCTGAAAGCATTAGAACTTTTCTAATGCCCTTCCTAGTGCTAGTTTTCCATAAATACTAATTTACTCAAAATTATTCTAGTAAAGTTTTTTTTTAAAGATTGCTAGAAACTTCCTAGTACTTGGCATAGAATTTCAATAGTTTTTGTTCCAGGCCCTTGAAAAACCTGGTATTAGAGTGGTCCTCTCCTACCCATCCATGAAATATCAGTTAACATCATTATCTGCAAATATTTATTTACATTCTGCTGCCAATCCTGTGTCCTATTTCAGAAATCCCTTATTTTTGTAGCATAGGTCTGATACTTTTACATAGAATTGTATCTTACCCAAGTTTTTTTGCTTTTTAATAGTAAAATACACAAATGAAATTGACTATTGTAATTATTAGGTGTACAGTTAAATATACAGTTCAGTAGCATTAAGCACACTCATACTGTGCAACCAGCATCACAATCTATCTCCATAACTCTTTTCTTCTTACAAAATGAAAACTCTGCACTATTAGACAATAACTCCCCGTTTCCCATTTCCCTGTAATCATCATTCTACTTTCTGTCTCTGAATATGACTACTCTAGGTACATATACAAGTGGAATCATAGTGTTTGTCTTGTGACTGGCTTATTTCAGTTATCATAATGACTCAAGGTTCATCCATATTGTAGTATGTGTTAGAATTTCCTTTCTTTTTAAGACCAAATATATATACCACCATTTGTATATCCAAATGTGGACCTTTGAGTTGCTTCTGTCTTTTGGCAACTGTTGAGTACTGCTGCTACAAACATGGGTGTACAAATAAATATCTCTTCAAGTCCCCTCTTTCAATTCTTTAGGCTATATACCCAGAAGTAGAATTGATCATGGAACAATGTTATTTTAAATTTTTTGAGGACACTCCACATTGTTTTCCACAGGGGGCTGGACCATTTTGTGATCTCACCAGCATGCATTAGAGTTCTACTTTCTGCCCAGCTTTGGAGAGCAAGGTAGAACTAATTGAAAGTCCTATAGCCAACACCACTTATTTGATTTTTTTTTTTTTTTTGATAGTATGAGTTGAGTATCCTTAATCCAAACTTTCAAAATCCAAAGTGTCACAAAACCAAAACTTTTTAAGCATCAAAACGGAGCTTCAAAGAAATGTTCATTGGAGCATTTCAGATTTCTATTTCTGGATTAGGGATGCCAACCAGCAATGCAAATACTCCTGAGTAAGGAGAAATAACTCTACTTCTTAATGATCCTGAGAAAGCAGCAGACAGCTGCAGAAGAGCTCCTCCTCCAAAGATAAGAACAAACTTCACACTGAACTAAAATAACTTTAAAAAGAAAAGAGACTATGGAACAAATAACAGCTCCTTGGTTTCTTGAGAAATATAATCATTAACTCTTTGTACTCTGTGGGTTTTTTTTCCTGCTAGTTAAAAACTTTCCTTTAATCTAACATCTGTAACTATAACTATGTAGCTGATACTGAGCTGAAGGAAAAAAAGGTATAAAAGAGTTTCAAAAGAACTGTTCCCCAGAACTCAGCATTTTACCCCTTGAGGCACCTGAGTTCTCGCAGGCAGTTAAAGTTCCTTCCTCTATAATTTTGGTGTAACTGTCAGTTTTAATTTGCCGTTCTCCTGCAAAACTCCAAATTTCAGAGAAATATGAAATCCAAACCACCACTAGTCTCAAGCATTTCACATAAGGAATACTCAGCCTGTAGCCATCCTAAGAGGTGTGAAGGGGTCTTCTCTGAAGTCTTGCACACTCCATTTTGCCTGCTTCTAGCTACCACCATTCCTGCCATTTTGAAAGCATAGCTTTAATTTTATTAGTGTTCATTCCTTTGAGAGGCAGCCTGGGTAGTAAAAAGGGCACAGATTGTGTTTGCACAGGCCTGGGTTCTGACTAGGTTCACTGTTGAGACCACGAGCAAAGGAGAACTTTCTCTAGGCCTCAGCGTCCAGTGGTCTGGAGCAGGGGGCGGGGGAGTCATCTTAATAATAGGCCATACTCCCTTAGCTGAAGCTTAGGCCGGGACATGTCGCTTCACATAAGCCTCTGGATTCTATTTCTTTTTCTTTTCTTTTGCCTCATTTTGTTGTCCCTGGAATTGGGTTCACGCCCTGAGAATAGAGGATCTGCTGGCCTAGAGAACCACAGAGATGGAGAACCTCCAGAATCCTAGAGAGGTCGCCTTGGCGTGGTCGCGGGCCGCACTTCCGGCCTTTGTGTGTCAGCTGCTACAGCGCCCAGCGGGGATCAGTATTGGGCGGTGTGGCCCTTGGCCGGGTGCCGAGTGTGGCGGCATTCGTGACTCCCAGCGCGAAGGTGTGTGTCACTAAACGCAGCTTCAGTCTCAGCCTGTTTGGCTCCGAGCCCTTTCTTGTGCCCCCAGCTGGCCAGGAAGACCAAACGGGTGGGAATGAGGGGCCGGGGGACGACAGTGACAGCACGGCTCCACCCCTCGCACCTGGGAGCCCAGAGCAGCCCCGCCGCAGGATTCAGGCCGACCCCGCCCTCTCCCGAGTCCATTTTGAAAACGACCTTGCAGAAGGTCCAGGTTGTTGAACTGGAAAACTGCACTATTGGATTTTTCGGCTTTCATCGTTTTCATTCCTAAACGTGCACCTACTAATCCCAGCTCTAGGTTAGGTATAGAGGGAGTGAAGATTCAGACAAGATTCTGGGCAGGAAGACTTCCACAAAGGAGGGGGTATTCGAAGGAGAGATAAGAATAGAAGCTGTGGAAATGGTTTACCCTCCAATAAGAAGAATGTTCCAGATAAAGCTCAAGCAAAAGCACAGAGGTGAAAAAGTTAGGAGAACAGCAGAGGAAGTGGTAAATATTTAAATACCGTCCTGATAAATAGTTATTCTGTGCTGGTTAGTGCAGATTCCTTCTGCTAAAAAAATAGGCTCTTTAAAAAATAAAATTTAAAGCCTCTGGGTTTGTTTTCTATAGACAGGATAGCAGATTGAGAGCCAACTGCCACTTAACCTTTCTGACCCTCAAATTCCTTGTCTCTAAAAAGGGATGATAATAGTACCTATTTGATAGGAATGAATGAGGTTAACTTTTTTTTTTTTTTTTTTTGAAACAGAGCCTCACTCTCTTGCCCAGGCTAGAGTGCGTGGGTCATAGTTCACAGCAACCTCAAACTCTGGGGCTCAAGCAATCCTCCAACCTCCCCAATAGCTAGGGCTACAGGCACCTGCCACAATGCCTGGCTATTTTTAAAGACAGGGTCTCTCTGGTTCAGGTTGGTCTTGAACTCCTAATCTTAAGGAATCTACCTGACTTTGCTTCCCAGAGTGCTAGGATTACAGGCATGAGCCACCATGCCCAGCTAGAATGATACAAAGCAACCACCACCGTGTGTGTGGTATGGTACTAATAAGGGATAAATTTATCATTTTTACTATAAATAAACATTGAGATTATGATAGTATCTTCTCCCATTATAGAACCTCCTTCTCTATACAGTAAGCAGTATAGGAAGAGGAAGAGAAGGAGTAAATTCTAAAAGGTGATAGGAAAAATGTGTGGGTATTCAATCCTCCCAAAATGTGGATGGGACATCACCTAACTACCCTCTCTTATTATACCCATAATATCTTGCAGTATTTTCATCTGAGTGAAAACAAGCATGAAAATGTATACTTTAAAAAAATATATACTTTAGTAACTTTTTTTGCTAAATTGCTTTTTAATGACATTTTCATGTGATTTGGGATTTATACCCACCATACACCCTTTCAAAAGTCTCATGAACTCATGAGATTCATGAGGCATGTCTACAGAAAACATGCTAAGAACCACTGAAAGAACCAAAATTGTCTCAATTTATAGAATCTCTGCCTTATTTTCCCCTTCTTGGGAATTAAAGGAGAGTGTTTTTCTTTCTTCTTCTTCTTTTTTTTTTTTTTTTTTTTTTGCCTCTGGATTTTTCTTTGAGGAAAGGGAACTTGTAGGTATTTTTCCTATGAGCAATTTTTTTGAAACAGAGTCTTACTTTGTCATCCTCGGTAGAGTGCTGTAGCATCATAGCTCACAGCAACCTCAAACCTCAAACTCTTGGGTTCAAGCGATTCTCTTGCCTCAGCCTCCATAGTAGCTGGTACTACAAGCACCCACAGCAACACCTAGCTATTTTTAGAGACCAGGTCTTGCTCTGTTCAGGCTGGTCTCCAACCGGGAGCTCAGGGCAGTCCCATCTGCCTCAGCCTCCCAGAGTGCTAGGATTACAGGAGTGAGCCACTTCGCCCAGGCCCCCATGAACAATATTAAACCAGTTTCCCTTGTGTATTTGTTTTGAAGCCCCTGTCTCAGCACTCAAAATAAGACCAAACCTAACAGGATTGAGACAGACTCCTTAAAACTATGTACATTTGTAACCAGAACTTCAAGAAAAACAGTAATGATCCTATTAAAGATACCCAGTTAAAAAGACTGAATTCCTAATAAAAGAACACCACACTATACACTTGTATTAAAAACTTAAAAGAGAAGGCGACTTAATGGAAAGGCCATGTGGAAAAGTTGACACTATTGAATTAGACATCAGCAAGTATAAAAAGATGAGGGCAACTGTGCCAATAAGCCTTTCCAAAATAAAGCGTGTGACCACCTGAGCAAACAAGACAAAAAGTGGATGTGTACAATACTGGCTTGCCCTGCAGCTTGGTGAATTCCACTTTGTTGGTGTGTTTTGCTTTCAGGTACTGTTGCTTAGTGGCACAAAACATTAACATGCTGAGAAAACTTGTGTGTGAAACAAGACTTGAAATTATGCTAATATCATTCCCTGTTTACCAAGTGTACATTGAGCTAATTCACATTTCACAAACACATTCTAGCTGAACTGTATCTGATCATTGTTTTATTTGGAACCTTTTATAATTCCATTGAGCTACATTTTCTTAATTTCTCAGGAAAAGATACCATGCTTAATTTTTGCTTCTATAGCAGAAGTGCATGGTTATCCAAAACTGGGAAGACAAGTGGGGAGAAATGGAATAGAATTATATGCAATGTAGTAGTCCTCAAGTTACAAGAGTATTATCATTATCATTACTATTATTATTTGAAACAGAATCTCACTATGTCACCCTCAGTAGAGTGCCATGGTGTCACAGCTCAAAGGAGGAGGAGGAGCTGGAGGAGGAGCCCAGCAACCTCAAACTCCTGGCCTTAAGCAATTCTCCTGCCTCAGGCTCCCAAGTAGCCAGGACCAGAGGCACTTGCCACGACATCCGGCTGTTTTTTGTTGTAGTTGTCATTGTTGTTTAGCAGGCCTGGGCTGGAATTGAACCTGCCAGCCCCCGTGTATGTGGCTGGCGCCCTAACAACTGAGCCACAAGCGCCAAGCCACAAGAGCATTATTTATAATACAAACATTCTGTAAGTGTAGTGGCCAGTTGCCACCTGCTCGCTCTCTCTCTCTTATCCACCCCCACCCCACCCCACCCCACACACACCCCACCCCTAAATGCTCTGACCAGCAACTAGGACTTAAGGCTGAAGGCTATGTCTGATCTGACATTGATTCCTTACTGCCTTCATCCATATCCCTCAGGAAATCCATGGTCCCTCTTTCTTCACTTACTGCCTTAGGAAACTATCCTTTATCCGCTCACCCCCTTCATTCCATCCTATTTGATCAACAATAATCTAGAGAAATATCTATGCCAAGAGAAGAACATTGAGAGGACCAGGATTAGAGTCTAGAGGAAGGGTCTATAAGAAGAGGAGGCCAGTCCAGGAATTGAGAAGACTTTAGAAAAAGGCAGAAGAGTAGAATGGAGTCTGCCCAAGAGTCAGCTCAGCTCTTACACAGTTTCCACAGGCTTTTATTATCCCTTATCAGTAGGGTTGAATGTGGGAGGAGGTTCCCAGAGAATGTCACCCCTCTGGTAGAAAGACTATTTTTGCATTCAGAACAAATCTAGGAGTTACTTGGCCACCAGCAGGGACCAGAAGAAATGATACTATTGTTGTTCCCCAGGAACATAAGCCTTGAAGCATTCCAAGGGGTGGGCAGGGGGGTTGATGTGATTATTCAGTTTTGTTTCTGGCCTGCTTTTTCCCACTAGATGTCTCCCAAGATGGCACTACTCTTGTCAGGGACATGAGGATTTCTTTCCCACACTGTAAGTATATAAGTGAAATTACACTAGTGCTATCAGCATCCTAATCATTTGAAAACCCAGATAACTTATTCAGAAACTCCACAGATCTAATCTCTCTCTTCAGTAGTCCTCTACTCTTCAAATACTAGCATCCAATATGAGTGAAAGTGTTTCTAACCCAATTTTATGGTTTTCCTTTTGTACTTAGATTCTAGAATTACAGTAATGTTTTCTGCTATTTTTCACTGCTTGTACAGAGCATTTCATCTAAGCTTTTGTGAGAATGTAATTAACATCTAGGACACTGTTCCATTGAGAAAAGGAGCTCCAAATTCTGAAATACCCATCTATAAATGAACTATTGGAGTTTCATATGATAATGCATACATTAGAGATAACCATTTATGTTAGGATTTTAGTTTTCTAATATTTTACTGTTGTAGAATAGCTTTTCTTCAATTCACACTTATTGGCTTTTTGCTAATGTTTTGAGATACAACACTTTTAATTCTACAGCCTGGAAATATTTCTAATATTTAGAAAGGATTTAATTAATTTTTTACTGACTATCAACATTAGGAACATCCCTCACATAATGAGGTCCTCAGGGCTCTCTGATCGTTTGCTCAATGCTCCAACCTACAAAATTTTCATTTCACTGTACCTTTATTTTTAAAGAAAAAGTAAACTGAAACCTCATAGACAACAGATAATTTTGCCCAATTGAATATGAATCCTGCTTTCATGTCAGTTATTATAATAGTCTCTGAATTTTTTTTTTTTTTTTTTTTTTTTGAGCTAGAGTCTCACTTTCTTGCCCCTATTAGAGTGCATAGAGTGCAAGGGCGTCATAGTCTCTTAAGTAACTGGGACTACACTTGTGCACCACCATGCTCAGCTAATTTTTCCATTTTTTTGTAGAGTGGGGGTCTTGTTTTTGCTCAGGCTGGTCTCTGACTGCTGAGCTCAAAAGATCCTCCCATCTCAGCCTCTCAGAGTGGTAGGTATGAACCTACCACAGGTATGAGCCATTGAGACCAGCCTGCTCCTATATTTTCCTTACCCAAGACCCAAGATGTTCCTTTTTTTTTTTTTTTTTTTTGAGACAGTCTCACTATGCCACCCTCGGTAGAGTGCCATGGCATCACAGCTCACAGCAACCTCAAAATCTTGGGCTTAAGCAATTCTCTTGCCTCAGCCTTCCAAGTAGCTGGGACTACAGGCACCCACCACAACCCCCGGCTACTTTTTGGTTGCGGTTGTCATTGTTGTTTAGCAGGCCTGGGCTGGGCTCAAACTCGCCAGCCTCGGTTTAAGTGGCTGGCACCCTACAGGCACAGAGCCCCCAAGATGTTCCTTTTGTGTTCTGAATGTTCCTTTCATTGTGCATTCTGCAATTTCTTCTTATACCTCAGAAGACATTAACTGTGGTGGTTTTGTTAATTTTTTTTTTTTTCTTCTCCATGGTTTCCTGGCTTTCCTCTTGTTGTGGCCTGCTGCTATATAAATTGCCCAAAGATGGACCCCATGTTGTTTTCTTCAAATCAGGCTTAGCTCACAGCCCACTAGCCAGTGCTAAGCTCAAATTCTTACACAACCATTTGCTTTAAAGATAGCCCAGATAAGCATATTTTCAGCCATGTTGAGCCTCCCAGCTTTTCACATCCTGCAAAAAGACATCTAACATCTTCTAGCCACAGGTAAGACAAACCATGGGGCTATCAAAATCCCCAGATTGGCTCGGCGCCTGTGGCTCAAGCAGCTAAGGCACCAGCCACACACACCTGAGCTGGCGGGTTCAAATCCAGCCCAGGCCCACCAAACAACAATGATGGCTGAAACCAAAAAATAGCCAAGCATTGTGACGGGCGCCTGTAGTCCCAGCTACTTGGGAGGTGGAGGCAGGAGAATCGCTTGAGCCCAGGAGTTGAAGGTTGCTGTGAACTGTGATGCCACGGCTCTCAAAAAAAAAGAAAAAAAGAAAAAAACAAATTGCTGCTATGCTCCGTGTTCTCTGACACAGAGACTCCCCACCTGGCTGCTGGACATATAAGCCTCCTCTCCAATTCTTCTCTCTTAGAGAGTTTTCTTGCCTTTCTCCCCTTCTGGGAACTGACCAGTGCCCCAGCTGTCTCTGTGAGGTCTCCTGCCAAGAGAAGACCCTTTCTTACACTCCTGTCCCAACTCAGCCCAGTAAAGCTTGTTGTGCAATTCTGCTATGTGTGGTGCTATCTCTTCCTTGATCATTCCCCAAATCCTCGAACTCCCCGCTCCTATACATAAGATAGGCACTTTCCTCAAACAGCATGGCTTTCCATTCACATGTCCTGTGGGGCTCTAGGAAGCTGACTGGAAGGCTCTGAGTATGGGCGGGCTTTGTCCACCATCAGCTTCTCTTAAAGGATCAGGTAGGAAATGGACCCAGAGGTCAGTATCTGTCTTCAGATCTTGTCTCTTGGACAGTTTCTCCAGTGGAAAATCTTCCAGTCTTCGTCCTGAGGCATCTACACCCCGCTGCCACTCTAGCAACTCAAAGGAAATGTCTTATTTCTTGAAGATGGGAGGGGAAGACCAGGACTGCCCAACCACAGTGGTTCTGAGATCCCACACCTCTTGACCATCAACCAGACCCAGCAGGATTACGGAACCCCAGGCCCATTTGAGGGTGTAGGTGTTGTGCAGAAAACCAGGGACTTAAAAACATACTTACCTCCTGAATAGAGAGCCCCTCCTCTACCCCTGCCCAGGTGGTGGCTTTTATCTAGAACAGGAAATGGTTTTTCTGTAAATTGCCAGATAGTGGTGACTTGAGACCTCTGCCCTTACAGCACAAAAGCAACCAGAGACAATATGAAAATGAAGGCGCATGGCTGTGTTCCAAAAAACTTGGTTTGTGGACACTGACATTTGAATATCACATAATTTTCACACATTGTGAACAATAACTTGTCTATATTTTTTCCAACTATTTAAAGAAATTCTTAGATCACTGGCTGTACAGAAACATGTGATGAGCTTCATTTGGCCCAGAAGCAGAAGTTTGCCAACTGTCTTTGAACATCATTTTGGAGAGTTTTTTTTTTTTTTTCCAAAAGCTTTTTAGCCTTTTTAATCTTCCCAGAAAAGCCCCCTAGCACTAATTTTTGTCTGTAGCTACAAGAGTTCCTGGTTATTTCTCCCTCCTGCAGCCTCCTAGCAGTGCCATGGAAACATAGACATTTATGAATTACCTTGGAATGGAAAAGGTGGTAACAGCAATTCCAGGAGTTCCTGCCAAGCTCTACCCCAGTAGAACAAGCTGTTCATTGTTCCCTTTCCCTGGATTTTAACTAAGGTGATAAATGAGTACAGTGGGAGGGGACAGCTGGGAAAGATGATGGCTCTGACTCCAGGCCCTGAGCATATCAAAATCAGAATCTTTGTCCCTGAGCAATAAAAACTGTTTTAAATAGACTGGTTCCTGTCTAGTCTCAACTTTCAAACTGTCAAGGAAAGAAATCCCACCTATCTTAGTTGCAGGGGCAGGATGAAGGTTTGGAATAGAAAGGAGCTGCTTTTGCCACTTACAAACATGTATTTTGGGGAAAGTCAACCCTTACCTCTAAAATCATCCCTTCTCATTGAGTATTTTTGTGGATTAATAAAATGACATACAGGCCAGGCACAATGGCTCACGCCTATAATCCTAGCACTCTGGAAGGCCAAGGCAGCAGCATCCCTTGAGTTCAGAAATTTAAGACCAGCCTGAGTAAATCAAGACCCCGATCTCTATCAAAAATAGAAAAATTAGCAGAGACTTGTGGTAGACACCTGTAGTTTCAGCTATTTGGGAGATTGAGGCAGGAGGATCACTTGAACCCAGGAGTTTGAGGTTGCTGTGAGCTAAACTGAGGCTATGGCATTCTAGCCCAGACCCAATAGAGCTAGACCCTATCTCAAAAAAAAAAAAAAAAAAAAAAAAGACATAATACAAAAGGTCTATGTCATATCAGGATACAAAGTGTGCTCAATAAATGGCAGATATTATTCTACTATATCTAGTCATGAAAACTCAGAGAAGTTAAGGTACCATCCAAAAGATACACAGTTCATTAGGGGTGGGAATAGGAAAACAATTTGTTTTCTCAACTCTCCACCTAATATTCTTTTTTTTTTTTTTTTTTTTTTGGCAGAGCCAGGTTTGAACCCACCACCTCTGGTATGTGGGGCCAGCGCCCTACTCTTTTGAGCCACAGGTGCCATCCACACCTAAAATTCTTTTTTTCTACCCTGTACTGTGCGAAGAGGAGAGGACTTAATTCTTTTTTTTTTTTTTTTCCCTACGTTTAAAATGCTAAGGTAGGGAAAGTACTAAATCTGTGGAATATTAGGGGATGAAGATTCTCTTCCCTTTTTCAAATATTTATTTATTTATCTATTTCTTTTTTTTTTAATTGTAATTTTTTTATTGGAAAACAAATATACAACTTGGAATGGATTTGAGGCAAATTGTGCCATAAGCAGATTTTCTTTAAGTGGCTAAACAAAGTTTAAAAGCAAGTAACAATAAAAGAAAATGTTTCTGGTACAGGACCAGCAGTACAAAAA
>CAUYPK010017699.1:0-21115 GCA_963574355.1 Loris lydekkerianus | reverse complement strand
GGTATGAGAGGGTGGGGAATTCCAGGAGCAGGTGTGGTAATCCAACGGTCAGGATGTTCGTTTTGCCTAGGGCAGTAACCTTCCAAGCACTTGACTTAAGTGATAAGTTTCCAAGGTGAGCTTGCTCTTAAGTATTGGCTCCCAGCAGAGCAGTGGTTCTCAACCTGTGTGTTGTGACCCCTTTTTAACAATGAAAATACACTGCAGCATTAGGAAGGTTGAGAACCACTGCTGTAGAGTCTTATCCAGAGACCTTGTCTACTTGCTTAAGGGGCACGATATTGAATAATCTTTGGGGAAAAGGTTTCTTATGGGGTAAACCTCATCACTTCATAGATCTGGGAAATGGGATTGAATCCCCTCCCGCATCTCCTGGTTATTTCCAGTCCTGGAACAGAATATCCTCTGCAGTGACAACCACCAAAAATTGCCCTCCTCATCCCTGGAAAGGGCTGAGCCATCAGAGTGATCATGCCAAAATCCTGGGCACTGTGCCTGGGGCAGGGGTTGACTCCAGCCAGGACTCTATAAGATACAGGACCCTGGTAGCAGAGGAGGGAAAGCGGAGAGGTTTGGGCTCTTGCTAGGTCTGCCAGGAAGTAAACACTCCATGGCACAATTTGTGTGAAGAGAAAATTACCTCTAATTGGGAGGCTGGAATAAAAATACCTCCCATCTGTAAACAGAATAGCAGGCGCATCCTGGAAGCACTGAACTGAAGCGGGATGGCACCCTGTTGCCCTCCTCCTGTCCCACCCTGGGGTTTCCTCCCTCCCTGACCTTAGGCTCAAAGCAGCAAGGGCTCTGGGGCTTTGCTTCAAGCCAATTCAGATGGCACACATGTCCTCTAGGCTTATTGCTGTGTCTAGCCCTGGGGCACAGTCGAGGAAAACAGTTTCTCACCTTCTTTCAAGTTTAGTGTGAACATTCAACAGAGTGAAGGGAAAAAAAGTACTGGTTTGTTTCATGTCATCACTGTTGTCCCTCCTGGAGGGTGTCTGGGGACTGTTGTTTACTCTGATGTCTGGGGGCGGGGCAACTACCTAAGCTCTGCTTCTGCACATTCTCAAAGAAAGAGGTGAGGCAGACACTCTGATAAAGGCAGCCTGGGTGACATTCTCACTAGGACTTGGATGTGTGATTCTTAGAGACGTCAGCCTTGGGAAGCAAATTCTGTGTCAAGGGGCTTCTGTTGTGCATGTTCACTGTTGGTTGTTGTATTGTTTTTTTTTGAGACAGAACCTACCCTGGGTAGAGTGCTGTAGTATCACAGCTCACAGCAACCTCCAACTCCTGGGCTTAGATGATTCTCCTGCCTCCACCTCCCAAGTAGCTGGGACTATAGGCGCCCCCCACAATGCCAGGCTATTTTTGATTGCAGCCGTCATTGTTTGGCGGGCCCAGGTTGGATCCAAACCCGCCAGCTCAGGTGTATGTGGCTGGTACCTTAGCTGCTTGAGCCACAGGTGCCAAGCCTGTTGTGTTGTGTTTTTATGAGCACTGGTGAAAAAGACTCCCTGGCTGATGGAGGCGCAGCCAGGACATAAGTGTGTGACTTTCTTTAACCCTTGGCATGTATGACAGGCTGACTTAAAGGGACACACACGTACTCCTGATCTTTTGGTGGCAAAAATATGAAAGGTTTTTATGTAGGCTTCTTTCTAGGAAGCCACTTGACAACATTTTGCAATAGTAGAAACTTTTTCAGCATTACAAAGGAGAGGGATATGCAAATGGTTGAACTGCTGAGCATGAACAGCCTTTGTTATTGGAAGAGATGGAAATTTTGCTGCTACTGTTTCCTTAGATAGGTGCTCAAAGGGTTTTCCTATTTAAATATTAATAGAGTTCAAGAAACACGTGGAAGAGAAAGAGCCCTCATTGACCATTGGGATAAAAAGTGGGAGAACATATTGAAAATAGGGGGGGAAGATGGAACTTGACAGGGGGGATGGAAGCAGCAGAAATGTAACCACATCTTTGCTAAACCCTGAAGAGAAGAGAAATGGCTTTTTTTCTTTTTGTGTCACTTTGTCGCCCTCGGTAGAGTGCCTTGCGTCACAACTCACAGCAACCTCCAGCTCTTGGGCTTAGGCGATTCTCTTGCCTCAGCCTCCCTAGTAGCTGGGACTACAGGTGCCCGCCACAACGCTTTGTTGCAGTTTGGCCGGGTCCGGGTTCAAACCCATCACCCTCGGTATATGGGGCCAGCGCCCTACTCACTGAGCCACGGGCAGCGCCCAGAGAAATGGCTTTAATGGAAGGGCTCTACAGTCAGAGACTTCTCTGTAGCTGTGAGAGTTTGCTTCAGGTGATTGTAAAATGGCACAAAGAAGAAACAGAACGTGATGGTGTTACTTTTTTAAGAATATAAAGAAAGGAAAGTGAACAACAAAGAAAATAAACGGGTACATGGACGTAGAACTCCCTCTTTGCAGCCCATCCTCTCTGACCCCTGCAGAGGGAAGATCCTTTCCTTTATCTAGGGTCTCCAGGAACATTGCAACCATTTTGCTTGAAGTGAACTAAAATAGTAGCAAAGGAAGGAAGCATTGGTAATAAACATTTACTCAGCACCTAGTAGCTTTCACATGTTAATTTCACATACTCTTCACAATCACCATTTGAGTTGAGTATTATTATTCCTGTTTTACAGGCAAAGAATCTAAGGTTTAAAGAAATTAAATAACTTTCTCAAGTTTACAAAAAACCCAAGGGGCCCGGGCTCAGTGGCTGAAGCCTGTAATCCTAGCATTCTGGGAGGCAAAGGCAGGTGGATTGCCTGAGTTTATGAGTTCAAGACCAGCCTGAGCAAGACTGCTATCCTGTGTGTAGTAAAAATAGAAAAACTAGCTAGGCGTCGTGGCAGGCACCTGTAGTCCCAGCTTCTAGGGAGACTGAGGGGCAAGAGGATTGCTTGAACCCAAGAGTTTGAAGTTGCTGTGAGCTATGACCCGAAGACACTGTACTCAGGGCAACAGAGTGAGATTGTCTCAAAAAACAAACAAAGAGGGTGGCTCCTGGCTCAGTGAGTAGGGCACCGGCCCCATATACTGAGGGTGGCAGGTTCAAACCCAGCCCCAGCCAAACTGCAACAAAAAATAATAGCCAGGCGTTGTGGCAGGCGCCTGTAGTCCCAGCTACTTGGGAGGCTGAGGCAAGAGAATAACCTAAGCCCAAGAGCTAGAGGTTGCTGTGAGCTGTGATGCCATGGCAGTCTGCCAAGAGTGCTGTGATGTTATAGCTCACAGCAACCTCAAACTCTCGGGCTCAAGCTATCCTATTGCCTCAGCCCCCCAAGTAGCTGGGACTACAGGCGCCGGCCACAACGCCTGCCTAGTTTTAGAGACTGGGTTTCTCTGTTCCTCAGGCTAATCTCAAACTCCTGAGCTCAAATGATCCACTCGCTTCTGCCTCCCAGAGTGCTGGGATTTCAGGTGTGAGCCACTGTGCCCGGCCACCCCCTTAATATTTTAAAATAACAAAAGAAAACAAAGTCTGCCCAGAGGTGAGTTTCACAGGAAACCCCACTCTTTGTTGCCACTTGATCTGCATTTTCCTTTGTATTGAAGATTATCCTACATGCTTTTGTTTACATTCAGCACAAGCATATTTAGTTCCCTGCGCTTTTTAAAGAAATGTTTCTCTTCTTTGTAAGGTACACATTAGAAAGAAGCTTTTTTTTTTTTTTTTGCAGTTTTTGGCCGGGGCTGGGTTTGAACCCGTCACCTGTGGCATATGGGGTGCAAAGGAAGCTGGATTGCCTGAGTTTATGAGTTCAAGCTCAGGTGCCCTACTCCTTTGAGCCACAAGCACCGCCCTAGAAAGAAGCTTACTCAGGAGGATGTGCTGTGATACAGACACAGACTCCTCAGATCCGCTCACTGAATACTGTCAGAGCTTTGCTTCTGGCCTCATTGAGCTCTGATTCTCTTCTGATCAGTGTCATAGTTCTCCAGGGAACAGTGAAATCCTGAGGAGGAGCAGGCACAAGTATCCATCTTGACCCACTGAATCTGCGGTTAAGCTTCCATTCCAGGATCATGTTTTGGCCACCAATAATGACTTGAGGAATCCATGTGGGGAGGAAAAGCCGTGTTTTACAATGAAGCACCTGCCGTCCACTCTCCTAAGAACCTCTGCCCTTTATATTCATGCAGCCTTTCTTTGTAATCTCAGTCTGAGTTTCAAAAGACTTCTTTAGCAGAGAAGACCATTTAACAGACAGACCATTTCACAATGCAAACACAGGAAACTCAGCCAGAGGGAAGAGGCACTGGTTTCTGAAAACAGCCCTCTCTCCCCAGTCAAACACTATTGCACATTTCCCAAGTAATCAAACTGATCTCCTCAGTTAGGTAAATATGCCTGACCACGTGACCAGGAGCTAAGGGGACGAGAAGAGAAAAATAAAAATGTCAGTGGGCCTAAGAAAAAATTTTCTTTAAAAAATTTATCTATTTTGGGCTGCGCCTGTGGCTCGGTGAGTAGGGCGCCGGCCCCATATACCGAGGGTGGTGGGTTCAAACCCAGCCCCGGCCAAGCTGCAACAAAAAATAGCCGGACATTGTGGCAGGCGCCTGTGGTACCAGCTATTTGGGAGGCTGAGGCAAGACAATCACCTAAGCCCAAGAGCTGGAGGTTGTTGTGAGCTGTGATTTACAGCACTCTACTGAGGGTGACAAAGTGAGACTCTGTCTCTAAAAAAACAAAAACACAAACAAAAATAAATAAATAAAAAAGAAGGGTAATCTTTAAAAAGCTTTTTTCCTCTATTTTGTCTTTGATAAAGGAAGAGTAGCCACCACTATAAAATAACTTCTACTTGTGACTTTGGTACATAGTGAACTGAAACACAAGAAGATTTACAAAAAGAAAACCACTAAGAGTCATAAGAGTCATAATAGGTGACTGAGGTTTTTTTTTTTTTTCGAGACAGAGCCTCAAGCTGTCGCCCTGGGTAGAGTGTCGTGGCATCACAACTCATAGCAACCTCCAACTCCTGGGCTCAAGTGATTCTCCTGCCTCCTCCTCCCAAGTAGCTCCACAACACCCGGCTATTTTTTGGTTGCAGCCGTCAATGTTGTTTGGCAGGCCCCGGCCTGGACTCGAACCTGCCAGCTCAGGTGTATGTAGCTGGCACATTAGCCACTTGAGCCACAGGCTCCGAGCTGTGACTGAGGTTTTTTTTTAAATAATAATTTTAATCTGACTTTATGAGATTTTTGAGAAGATAATTAATTCACACAATGGTTTGAGCAATTATAAAGATTCAAAAAGAAGTTATATAGTGATTTAAGTTGAATATCTTTGGCAACAACCAATCTATTTCATATTTCTTGTTATTTATGTATATATATCAGTCTAGTATATATACTATATAAATGTAGTTCTACATTTCAAAATGTATAAATGCTAAGAAATGTAGAGTGACTGTATAAAAAATTAAAGTCCTTCAGTTAAAAATTAAAAAATAATGGCTTGGCGCTTGTAGCTCAGCAGCTAGTGTGTTGACCACATATACTGGAGCTGGTGGGTTTGAATCTGGCCAGGGGCTGCCAAACAACAATGACAACTACAACAAAAAAATAGCCAGGCATTATGGCGGGCTCCTTTAGTCCCAGCCACTTGGGAGGCTGAGGCAAGAGAATGGCTTAAGCCCAAGAGTTTGATGTTGCTGTGAACTGTGATGTAATAGCACTCTACAGAGGGCGACATAGTGAGACTGTCTCAAAAAAAAAAAAAATAGGTTGAAACTCTGACATATTGTACTAACAATTATACTCAGAATTCTGTTATTATTCTGTTGTTTATGGGACCAACTTTTAACACTACAGGATACTTTTTTTTGTGCTAGATAAAATAAAAGCTTTCAAGAATTTTCCACAGTATTAAATGACACTTAAAATTCTCCTGCCTCCTTGGGTCCAATTTCAGGTTGATTTTATTTTTCTCTTCACCTTGTCTGCTGGTCTTCATAAGATTTTGCTCCATTTTTCTTCCTCAGTTTTGCCATCCCTCAATATTAAAAAATCAGAGCAAAGAATCAGTTTGCTTTTTTGCAAATTAACCTATTGGGCATACCATCATGCTTTCAGTCTACCACAGAAATAAATTATGTTTATTTCGGCAAGAAATTGCTTTTGTGTGTTGTATAATGTGTGTCTTGATTATGTTTTAAACAAATTTCAGCGCTTTTTCTTCCATCGAATTTGGAATCGGAGGCCTACACGATGTGAAGACAGTAACGTTTCCAAGATAACTGAGGTGCATCCTTATTTGTAAAATAGGAGACACTTCATTTCCCAAATTTTAATGGAGTGTTCCTTATCCGACCCACAGTGATGTTTTTATTCTAAAGTTATAGAAATGAATCCCGCTCCATTCTTGAACATGCTTCCTTACTCTCTTTCCACAAGTTCGTTGAAAGAGACCCCCCTGGGCCCGGTCCAGAGCATCGCCGCATCCATAGCAACCAGACTTCAGCTTCCTCTGTTACCATGGTGCCGGCTCAGCCGGGCCTGGTGGTCGCTATGGTAACTAGGGGCGGGTCGCAGGGTCCCGGCAGCTGGGCGCATGCGCGCCGGGATTTCTGTGCGCGCCGCGCGGTCGCGGGCCCCTCAGCTCCCCTAGACATGGCGCTGAGGCGGCGGTCGGGACTTCGGCTCTGCGTCCGGCTGTCCGACTTCTTCCTGCTGCTGCTTTTCAGGGGTGGGTTTGTGCGTTTTCACCTTGGGAAACTAGAGTCTGGGGGTCAGGGAGGCAGAGCGGGCCGAAACGGCGGGCGCCGGCAGGGACGGGGGCAGCGGGCCGGGCGCGGAGGAGTCCGGGGGTCCCGGCCGGGGGGCGCAGGCCCGGGCGACGCGGGGAGGGATCCGGGCTGGGCTCGGGCTGCGGCGGGGGCGGCGCGGGCGGCTGACGGGGCGCGGCTGGGTCCCGCGCTGGGGGCCCGTCCCGGACGGCGGTCCGCTCCCGGGCTGGGTCTGCTCCCGCGCGGGGGGCTGGTCCCCGGGGTGGGCCCGACGCGGGCGGCGGCCTGTCCCGGGCCGGGAGGGCCGATCCTGGCGGGGGGCTGGTCCGGGCGGCGGGCCCGGCATCCCGGAGGACCGCGGCCGCCGCGGCGTGGGCTTGGGAACTTGCTGGAAGACACCGCACAGCGGACAGGGACGAGGCGCGTTGCGAAGCGCCCGCCAGGCAGAAATCGCGGGGCTCGTCCGGCTTCTTGGTCACAGCCCTCTGGGGACCGGCTGTTCATTTCTCACTCTTGCCGTAAACAAAGGAACCGCTTTCCTTCCTTTCCTAGAAGCAAAACGCAGGGATAGCCACCTTTTTTTTTTTTTTTTTGTCTTCAGACTGGCTGAGACCACACAGCCCTGGAAATAGCATTTGGGCCATTTGATCAAGATACACTCATAAACTTGGGAGTTTTGTTTATTTTCTTTCCCACTGTTTTGGAATTCTCATTAGATCTGCACTTCCCTGGATAGTTAGACAGGAGGACTAACGTAGCTTCCATTTAATGAGCATGTACTATGTACTAGGCACTCATTTACTCCTTGCAACAACTTCGTGAGCCGGGTTTTGTTTTATTTATTTTTATCTGAGTATGGGATAAACTTTTCCTTTTATTCATGAGTTATTTCACATTGTTAGTATACTGTTTTTAAGTAAGTAGGACATGAAAAAATTTTTAAATTTCATCTTTTAAATATTTGCAATCTTTTTTCCTTAATATGGTTGGTAAAATGAGTCTTGAGGTGGGTTTTATCAACCCCTTTCTCAGAGTCAAGTCAACTTTCCAAGACTGGATTCTGAGTAGTGAAGAAGACTCAAATTCACGTCTGCTTAAAGCACTACACCATACTTCTTCCCCTGGCAGGCGTCTGCTGGTAACTAGACCAGGACCTTTTTCAGTTCTTAGGCCATTTCACTGTTTGGTTTACTTGCCACTGTCATCCCTTGATGTTTTCCAGAACATAGAGATTAAAACACGAGAGGACTGTTTGGGAGTAAGGGGGAACAGACTTAGGAAAACAAAGCGTTCCTGTGTTTTGTGCTAGTTCTGGTAGGATGTTGGTGATGGTGATGGTAAAAAGCGAGAGACTGGGCCAGAAGTGCTGGAAACAGGGCTCTGTGACAAAGAATGAGTTTTAGTGTATAGATGGTGACCATGTACTTTGTCTGAAAGTAGTTTCTAAAACCAGATGTGGCTGGAAGATACAAGTGATCAGGTGGCTAGCCAGGGGACAAGGGTGTCAGGAATGTCCAGCACCCACTGTGTTGGTTACACTGACACTGTCCTATTCACCAGCCTGAAACAACTCCCTATTGTTCACATGGTTTGTTCACATGAAAGTTTCCAATTTTTATTGCAAAAACATTTGGCAGTTTAGTTCAGGAATAAGTTTCATCTTGGTAGTTTGTTAATAAAACTAGAAAATGCTAAGAGCTTTGTATACCCTTAACCTCTGATTTTGTTCTCCCTGAGGGATTGGTTTTGTGGCTCTGGCTACTAAGGGCTGAGACTAACTTGCAGAGAATAGGAGGAAGGATCAGATTTTGCAAACTAGGACTAATGACAAAGTCAGGGTTGTAGAATGTATTAATCTACGTTGAAGGTATGTAGCTATCTTTTTATAGGTGGGGGTTCTTTTTTCAATGTTTAGTTTGTATCCTAAACATACTTTAAAACTTTATTCTTGGGTATATGTGAAACTTAGTAAATGCAGAATGTAAATGTCTTAACACAATAACTAAGAAAATGCCAGGAAGGCTATGTTAACCAGTGTGATGAAAATGTGTCAGACGGTCTATAAAAGCAGTGTATGGTGCCCCATGATCGCACTAGTGTACACAGCTATGATTTAATAAAAAAAAAACACAAAACTTTATTCTTCCACGGATCATGACAGGTGTGTTTTTATATTTTTTATGATTTTTTTTTCCAATCGCTATTACTATTTATTATTAGTTAAAAAATTTCACTTTCTGATACATTAGTAGATATTTCTGTAGTAGTTACCCTTTGCCAGGCTTTATTATAAAAATTTCGTATGTTTTAATTCATTTAGTCTTGATAAGAACTTTATCCCATTTTGTGGATAAAGAGAAGTATGGGGAAATTGAGAAGAGTAATGTATTTCATGTACCTTAAATTTGGGAATCTTCCATTGTTTATCTTAATCCAATCTTTGATTAGTTGTACTCTTACATTTAACAGTGACATTCTTATTACAGTTCAGTTTGACCAAATTATCAAAGTGTTCAAGGCTATGTAGTTTGTATATAAAATCTTTTGTTGAATTCACGGCAGATGAAATTCACTTTTACAGATATTATGCTTCCTGTCTTTTTGAATGGGGTTATATAGGAATTACTGTTAGGTTTCCAATCTTTGAGGTCCTAGACAGTAGTGTTACATTTAAAATTAAAATAGTAACAGTTGGCATTCTTGGGATAAGACAGTTTGTATGCTGAAGCATATCAAAATTTGAAAATAAAAAATTCCAGGAAATTTTTGGAAAAAAGCTTTAATTCTTCCATTTGTGTCTGTTGGGACTACTGAAACATTTTTTGGAATGGCATAGCCTTTTACCTAGTTTTAATTTTTCTTAATTACCTGACAGAATCATTGTGAGACTTGTGTGCTTTAAGAAAAACAAAGAAGGGCGGCCCTGTGGCTCAAAGGAGTAGGGTGCTGGCCCCATATGCTGAGGTGGTGTCGGGTTCAAACCCAGCCCCAGCCTAAAACAGCAAAAAAAAAAAAAAAAAGAAAGAAAGAAAAGAAAAACAAAGAACACCTGCCTTGAAAGCCTGCATTATTTCTATCAGCTGCTCATTCCCAAATGACTTGTTGTTGGGCATTTGTTCTTGAGTGTTCAGGCTGGGGAAAGTGAATAGATAGCTACTAGAGATACTTAATTGCAGTAATTGGGGTATTACATCTAGACAGAATTACCAGTCACACAACTCCAAACCTCTGTGGAACTTGTTCTTAAGGTGGCCCCAAAAGGTAGGTTGAATAAATTCTTTCGGAAAAAAAAAAAAGAAAGAAATCTCATTTTCATCAAGCATACCTTCTGAGACAGCCGCATAATGCAACAGAAGCCGCTATGGATTTAGTACATTCAGCTAGCAGCTGTTAGCAATGTGATATTAGCAAATTCCTTCTCCATAAATTCTCCAAATGTTTTTAAAGCACAAGTGGAGTAAAAGAAAGGAAAATATGTGTGAATGAAATTAGGATGTATAGAGTGGGCTGAACGATGACCTGAATCCATGAAGTTGGATTCTGTTTTAAGATATGTTTACAATCAGGTGCTGTGAATGTGATGATGCTAGGGTTGAATACAAATTTCCAGTCTTTGTGTGTTCCCTCTGAATTTTAGCAGTATATGCAAATAACTTCACTGGAGTATAAAGAGATCCTGAAAGAAAGTTTTGGTAAGCACATTCTTTTACACGTAGTTTAGCAAGGACAGTGTCTACCGTGGTCCTTCATATGGAGAGCTAAAGCCTCAATTTAACTGTCTCTTTGCCACCTGCCATAGCACACAGAAAGCTTCCTGAGAACTGGCCCTTGTTTCTGATGTTCAAGGAATACTGTAGTATTTTGTGTGAGTGTGTTTTAAGTACTATTTCTATATATTATGTGTTATATATTTCATAGTTAATATGTGTAGCAGGAGTTTCATTGTTGCTTATATAGAAACAGAAATTCTAATTAATAAAATTAGAACTATATAAACATTTTTTTCTTTGTCATTTTTCATTTTCATTGTATCTTAAGGCTGCTGTGGTTCAGCCTTCTTTCTGCAAGTTATTCCCCAAATCGTGTTCTGTCCTATTCTTGCCATCTGCTATATCTGACAACCTCGGCTCACAGTGATCCTTCCTATCTCTAAATAAACATGATCTCAGTCTGTAGTTCATTTCAATACAACAGACATTTATTGAGTATCTATGATACGCCAGGCACTGTTCTCTGTGCTGGAGTACAAAAAATAAAGCATCCCCAGCCCTTAAAGAGCCAGGGTAACCCATGCTGAATTATATTGGTTTTAGTTGAGTGCACTGTATTTTCCTAGTGATATTAAAAATTTGTTGGGACTAGAGGCTGAATTTATTTTTGTTTGTATCTTTTCAGAGGTGACTCTGGTAAATACTCAGTTTGTCTCTGTCACTTGAAGGTCAGTTAACAGTTCTTAAACATTACTTATGTGTCTAGGCCTTTTTTTTTTTTCTTTTCCCCTTTTTTCTGAGACAGAGCCTCACTTTGTTGCCTTTGGTTGAGTGCGGTGGCATCATAGCTTACGGCAGACTCAAACTCTTGGGCTCAAGCAGTTCTTTTGCCTCAGCCTCCCAAGTAGTTGGGACTACGAGCTCCTGCCAGAACGCCAGGCTATCAGTCCACCTGCCTCAGCCTCCCAGAGTGCTAGGATTACTGGTGTGAGTCACCATGCCCAGCCTCAGTGTGTAGGCATTTTTTATATACCTTATTTTAATTCCAGTGGAACGTAATTCCGTAGGAACTTTTGGAAAATCTTAAGTTTTTATTATAGTAGCTGCCATGTAAGAAAAAGAACAGTAAGTATTTCTTGACTTGGTTTAATTTAAAAATCTTACCATCCAAGGTTAAGAAGATTGAGAAATGCTTATGATATAATTTAAGTGTTGCAAGCTGCAGGTATATCAGCATGTACTATGTGATTACAATTATGCAAAACATTTTATTCTTAGGGAGAAAACCTGGAAGAAAACGAACCAAAATGTTGGTAGGGTCTGTTTCTGAGTGGGAGCTCTTATGGCTGATTACTACTGATTAGTTTTCCCAACTGATTCTTTTATTCTTTTATCTTTTTTCCAAGTGTTCTTTAATGAGGATATTTTTTGTGATGAAAAAAATTGCATTTTGTTTGGCTTCCAGTAGATACAATAGTGGAATTTTAAATTTGGCATTAGTAATGGGAAAACTTAATTTGTTTAGTTTACTGTGATAGCATGTGGGTTGTGCCTTTTTTCTAGTTCCTTGGTTAATGTCAGCTACATTAGATGAAAGAAGCACTGCCCTGAAGCTCAGTTGTTTGATCACATGTTTTTTGTGACTCATATATATTAAGAGATTATCACCAGCTTTTGGGTGGGAGAATCAGCTGAAGCTTCCTCAGCAAATGGTTAATTGGAAAACTAAGACAGCTGCTGAGAGGACCTACCTGCCCTCTTCTTTTTGAACAAACAAAATTATCTGAGTAAATGCCCTGGTTCACCCCTTCATAGTCAGTTGACATTTATTGAGCACCTACTCTATGCCAGCTGGGCAACTCTTGGAGGATTTTTTTTTTTTTTTTTTTTTTCTTTTGGTCAGTAGAAATTCAGGGTCAAATTGACTTCCGCTGAAAGTAGGCCCTGAAAGATGTTTCCTGAAGTGAGCTGTCAGCTAATGTACCCTATCACTTCTTCCTGCCCAACACAGACTTCCTTGATGGATATCTTTCTCTAAGGAAAATATTTGATGTCTTTAGAATGAAGTGCAGCTGTCCTGAGGCTGACAGAGAATGCAGTGAATCCTAAGACAGCTGCAGGTTGTGTATTTGTGTGCCTAAGACAGCTGCAGGTTGTGTATTTGTGTGCGTGTTTTCCCTGTGTCTTTCAGCATCTCTGTCACGGTACTGAACATTTAATCAGCCAGTGCATCTTTCTTTGCTAGTTCTCTGTTTTTTATGGCTAAAGCTTTCCATGGCAAAACAGGGAAATTTAAAAAAATGCTTTCTTGACCAGAGGGAACATACAATTCAGATAGTTAACAGAGCAGCATTGGGGTAAATATTTTATGTGAGGCCGTCCATAAAGTTTGAGCACAATTTATGGACATCTTTTCAAACTGCACATGAACTTTATGTCCACCCTGTATTTAGAAGTGAGAACATTTATGAGGACAAACAAGTTTGCAAACTCATCCTAGAAAAAATGCTACATAACCTCATTCCTGAACGTCACTGTGGTCACTTTCTTTTTTTTTTTTTTTTTGGAACTAAAAAAAGGATGTTTATTGAGGGCAAGCGGATGCAAACAATGTAAAAAAAAGCTCATCTGGCATTTAATTAACTTTTTCTTCTCTGCTTGACAAATGGGAGTTGGATTTTATTTGTATATATTCTAAGGATCCTGATCTGCTCATGAGATCCTTATACAGGGAGAAGCTGTGGGGCAGACTTTTGAAGCAATCCTTGGAGAGAACACTTTTCAGGGCAGAGTAATTGCTCGGTGCTGCCTACTTCTTTCCCTTCTGCTTCATGTGTACTACAAAATAGTCGTTGCACGCAATGGTGAGGCCCGCAATTAGGGAAAAGAAGCTCTGGAAGCCCACTGCCATCTCGGCACTGGTCCAGGTCCTTCATTATTTTGTCTAAGGCCAGAGGGTCTTTTTGATTTTCCAGAAATCCCGGGAACTCCTTCTCCATGAGCACTCTGAGGTCCTCCTTTGTTAAGTAGCCTTTATCCCTGGCAAATTTGTGGAACGTGAACATCATGGTTTCCATGGCGTGCTCCATCTGAGATGGCGTTTTGGTGAGATCTACTGGGCCGAGAGGCGCGGCGGACGCTAGCTGGCTGGGGTGCGGGGCACTGTGGTCACTTTCAAAGTATTCCTCTTACCCATCTGGTTATCTTACTCTGGGCTGGCCTGGTAGAGGAGAGTTTCTAGAAGGAGCCAGACTTTTAGGGATAATTTTGATCGGCATACATGCAGATTTTGGAGAATGGGGCTGATGATAGCCCAGAAAGTGGAGGAAAGAGTATGAACAAAGGCGTGGACTTAGGAATGCATGTGTTGTATTTTGCAACCAGGAAGTTGTTATGATAAATAGTAACAGCTACCAATTATTGAAAACTGATGCCAGATATTGTGCTGATTGCTCTGCCTGATGTCTGAGTGAGCTTGGGCTGCTGTGACAGAATACCACAGACTGTGGCATAAACAACAAACGTTTGTTTCTCCTAGCTTTGGAGCTTGGATGTCCAAGATCAAGATGCCTATAGCTTTGGTTCCTGGTAAGGGTCCCGTTTCTGGCTTGCAGATGACTATGTTCTCACGTGGTAGACAGAGCGAGCTCTGACGTTTCTTCTTAGAAGGGCACTGATCCCATGATGGGGCTTCATCCTCATAGCCTCATCTAAACCTGATCTAAACCTTCCAAAGGTCCATCTCCCAGTACCATCACATTAGCGGTTAGGGTTTCATCATATGAATTTTAGGGAGACACATAACATTCAGTCCACAGTACCTGAGTTATTTTAATTGGTCTTTTTTTTTTGTTTTGTTTTTGCTATACCATCTAATTTTGTGTAATTAATTGGTCTTAGTAGTTACTTTTATAGGTTTCATTTTGCAGATATTGACTCTGAGCCTGGGGCAGGCTAATTGCCTGTTCCAAGGTCACAGTTAGTGAGTTAAGGGACCATCAAAGAAAACAATGGCAAGAAATTAGATTGTAAAGCACTTTAAATTCAGGGTAAGGAATTTGGACTTTTTTATGTAGGGGGTGGGGAACGTGGGGCCTTGGAGTTACATACTGCCTCGAGAATCTTTGGGGGTGGCCTTTTGACTGAATCTAAATTTTACAGAACAAGTCCTTTTATAAAAAGAGGTGTAGCAGAGAAAGGTGAAGCTTTTCTTATTTCCTTAAAAAAGAACAATCTTGAAATCAGAAGGACACAGGTTCTCCACCCTAGTGTGGTCTCTTGATACTGAAGTAGTTTTTGGTTATATGTGAAAGTGTGCCTTGTATCTTGGTGTTGAAATACAGATTTGCTGGCTGGGGCCTGTAGCTTAATGGTTAGGGCGCTGGCCACATGCTAAACAAACAAACAAACAAACAAAAAAAACAGCTGGGGACTGTGGCAGGCACCTATGATGGCAGCTACTAGGGAGGCTGAGGCAAGAGACCGTGTCTTGAGCCCAAGAGTTTGAGGTTGTTGTGAGCTATGATACCAATCACTCTACTGAGAGGGACAAAATGAAACTGTAACTCAAAGAAAAAAAAAAGAAAGAAAATACAGATTTGCTGGATACGTAATTTTAGGTTGACAGTTATTTTGTTTTAGAGCTTGGACTGTATACACTTTCTGGATTTTGCTATTACTCTTGTGAAGTCTGTAGTCATTCATGTCTTCAGTCTTTTCTGGGTTGCCTGTTTTCTCTCCAGCTGCTTTAAAGATCATTTCTTTGTTTCTGGCATCTGAAATGTAGCTACGAGGGTACAGGGTGAATTTCTTTTCATGTGTTCCACTTGTTGTATGTTGTGCTTGCTTTGTGTATCTGAATTTCTTTCTTTCCTAAGAAGAACTGCCTAGCTTCTATTTTCTTAATTATTTTCCTTCTGAGACCCTGATTAAACATACTCAGTCATTCTGTCCTCCAGTACTGTTAACCTTTGTGTCATAATTTCATGTTGTGCCTCTTGTGTTATTCTGGGTTCTTTTTGTTTTATAGCTTAACTAACTCCTGCTTTCTACTATATCTAATCTATTAGTTAACCAGTGCACAAAGTTTTTCTACAAATTATTTCTAAAACTTCACTTGATTCTTTTTATAATTGGTCTTTTTGCTTGCTTAGTTTTTTACTGCTTTTTAGGTTTTTGAAAACATTGTATGCACAGCTATTTAATACTTCATACCTGATATTTCAAGTATTTGTGGTTCTTGGGGATCTAAATCTATTGTTTGTTGCTTCTTATAACTCTTACATATGGTAGTTGGTTTCTTTGCTTGTAAACTGTTACTAGGTTGATCTTAATCTCTGAAAATCTAAACCTAATCTAAGGATGCTTTTTCTTGAGAGTACATTGCACTGAGTGCCAGGGCTGACACCCCCTGTGCCTAACTGTGGCCCACAACCCAGGTTTCCTTACCTGTTGTGCTGGATATGATGAAAATTATGCATGGACCTTTTTTTTACTCATCCATATTCTTCAATGTTTGTGTATTTAATGTGCAGTTCAAGAAAACTCTTCTTCCAGTGTGTGTCCGAGAACAAAAGAGTTTGGACACCCCTTTAGCCTTTCAAGATCTCTGGTATAATTAAAAAATCTCTTGGTTTGTTCGCCTCTCTTCCTCCTGGCCCAAGGGCTCAGTCTCCCTACTGAAGTGTTAAAATGAGCATTTACCTCCAGTGTAACATCTCTCACTGATCTTACTGCTTTCTAATTTCAGCCCGTAGCTATTTTGGTTTGTCCTTTTTAAAGATTCCTCCACCTTCTGTGAGCCCAGAGATGCAGTCAAAACTGGTTTATGTAGGACTAGTTGTTGAGTGCAAGGGCTCTTTGGAGGATCTAATCTACATTTCTGGAAATGGGAATCTTAACTTTTCTTTACCTCTTCCACACACCATTCTGTAAGGGTTCATATTATGAGGGTAATTTTTTTTTAACTGTAAAATATGATATTGTATACCCCTTGCAAGGAATCACTGCTTTAAGGATGGGGTAAAGATACATCCAATCTTACAACTACAGTCTCTGTCCTTGGATCAGTTTGTCTGAGAAGCAAACATCTATCATTCAAGATCTAGTAACTTAAAATTTGGAGAATTACAGTTATTCCACTAGAGAGTGACCTGAAAAAGCAGCTACTTAACTCTGCTAGTACCAGATGTAGGTGAAGACATGCAGAGGCCAAGTACAAAGGTAACCCTGAGCTTTCCAGCTGAAATCTGGGATTCTGATTTCTATTGGATGACATGCAGGTTTGCTGAAAGGATTAGCCCCATGTGCTGTGAGGACAAAAGCCACCCACTGCATCGCTGGAAGGCTCCATTATTTCCAGCCTTCAGATACTTTTCTGGGTGAAGGAAGGAGCCAGCACAGCGCGGTGGGTGTTAGGCATTCTGGATTCATTTCCAGTTTTGCATGTGATTCATGTTTTGGACCTTGGGGAAATAATATTGGTTTAAATCCAAGTCACTTGAAAATATTTTAAACCCACCTCTTACACTACTTCCAAAACATCCACATTTCTTTCCCATTGTTATTAGATCCAAAAAGTGATTTTCTATAGGCATGTAAGATAAATTTTAACTGATTAATAGAATTAATTAATGAGTTTCATATTTGTTAATTCTAACTGCATCTGAAGGTTTTGAAAAATCTAGTCAACAGGAATCTCCGCTTCGAAAAGCTTAGATATATTTTAGAGCCACGTGAACTTGGTTTGAAGTCTTGCTTTACTCTAACAGGTTGGGAGAGGTTCAGAGCCTCAGGATTTGTGTGTGTGTACATGTGTGGGTGTGTACAACCTTTCTTACTAGATCAGGCATTTCAAGAGTTCCTTTATTTACTAGAAAGAATAAATGGATAGCTGGTTGATGGGTTGGTATTTTTAATTCAGCCTGATTTCTAAGCAGATTGAATTATGAAGTTTTCACTATGACCATATTTGGTCCTCTGGTCTATAAACAATGAACTTAGAACCTTAGCTGTGAATTTGTAGAGCAGTGGCTCAGTAGGAACAAATATCTCAAGTGGTTTTTATTTGCCAGCCACTGTTTTAGATCTTGAGGGAACATCAGTGAAGTAGCTTATATTTTAAACACTTTATAGAAAAAGGTGAAATTTATGCACCCTCTCCTCCAAAAAACTACTTTTATGCACGTACATAAAAAATTTTATAGAGGCTCAGTGCCCGTAGCTCAGTGGTTATGGTGCCAGCCACATACGCCGGGGCTGGCGGGTTCGAGCCCAGCCCAGACCAGCTAAGCAACAATGACAAGTGCAACAAAAAAATAGCTGGGCATTGTGATGGGCGCCTGTAGTCCTAGCTACTTGGGAGGCTAAGGCAAGAGAATCACTTAAGCCCAAGAGTCTGAGGTTGCTATGAGCTGTGATGCTACGGTACTCTACCCAGGGCAACAGAGTGAAACTGTCAAAAAAGTTTTATATATTATTTTGGAGGAACGCTTCCCTTTGGGGGAACGCATCCTTAGAGTATCTTCTGAAATAGATGCTGACAGCTTGTGGCGTTCAAGACCAGTATTCAGAAGTATTACTTTATTTTTTTATTTCTTCTTTCCATTCTGTAAAGCCTGACTTTTCTGTTAAGACTGTTTTATGGATGACAATGGTTAGTGTCAAGCATCTGGTCATATTTTCTGCTTTTTCAACTTAAATTACTCTCTAGAAGTAGATCTGAGTTGAGACGTTGATTAAAATTGAAAAACAAAGTGTACATGTAATTTTAGAATTGCCTAATTCTATGGTTTTCGTAGTGTTTTGTCATGTTAGTACAGTTCCAGGAGGTATGCAAAGTTAAGCCATATGACAAACAACAAAATGCTGAGATGAGATTTATTGCTGGCCCTCTTTTGTCTGTGGCTGGTGTCCATTTATGGCAGGTCTCTTCCTCGCTTTCCCTGGCTTTACCTTGTTTTCTCTAACTTAGTAGCAGTAGGAGGGCATTCTCTAACACTGGCTGGGGTGTGGGTCTCAGCAAAGCCAGGACAAATACTTTCTCCTCTTACTGCTCTGTGGCTGATATCCCACATGCTGTCTGCAAATTACAACAAACTGTTCCTTAGAGTGAGTTCAGAGTCAGGTAACAGTTTCTGAGGAGGAGTATGTTTTGTGTTTTGTTCTCTCTTGAAGCACAGATTTTACTTTCTGTGCTTTTCTTGTCAAGTACATTTCCTTTGTGCAGAGTAAATAAAATCTGTTAAAACTTCAGTTGCTTCTATCCTAATGTGTGAGCAGCACCTTTCAGCTCAAAAAACAATTTTTTCAAAGCTCTTTTAATGAAACTTCAAGGAAGAAAATTAGCTGGAGTTTAGAGGCTCTAAATTTAATCTTCACAGCGCATTCTTTTCTATACCTTATCTATAGAGGACTAATAATGAGACGTGCTGGGTTTCCAGTGGTGATCCCCTTCCCTCAAGGGAGAAGTCACTGGATTTGGCTTTCAGGGTGACAGAGATGGGGCACATCTTTGCATATCCCCATCTACCCTTTCCACAGAGAAGTTGGGGAGATGGAGTTGGGTTCTAGAGATGTGCTGCTTAATTTTTTTTTTTCTTTTACAAGATTATGGCTGTGTAATAAGGAGGAAGATGGTCATAAGAGTTTAGTTGATTCATCTTCTATTGGGGAATCACAAGGTTTGCAGTGTGGTCTTTGGCACTGCAGAACTGTTCCATTGCTATCCCTCACCTGTGCATTGGTCTTTTTCTTGATATCGAGGGTGTAGCCCAAATGCAGGGCATCACCTTCTCTTTAATCCCCAGTATCCTTTTCTGTAAAGATTTCTTTCTTTCTTTTTTTTTTTTTTTTGTTGCAGTTTGGCCAGGGCCAGGTTTGAACCTGCCACCTTCAGTATATGGGACTGGCGCCCTACTCACTGAGCCACAGGTGCCAGCTCTGTAAAAATTTCTTTTCCTGATTTCTAACTGCTGCAGCTGCATCCTCTGCTACTTCTATTATTACTAACACATTCCATTTGATTAATAACTATTCAGGAGCATATTTAAAATGAAGCTTATCAGAAGGCTTTAGGCCTCCTCACTTGCAAAGGAAACCCCTTATAGGGCCCTGGATTTTAGCTAGCTGTGTGCCCTCAAATTTGGAAAAGTAAGGTGCTTTTACTATGGTTGATTAAGACTGTTCTTTTCTTTGACTACAGCCCGGGCCCCCCAAACAACAATGACGGCTGCATCCAAAAAATAGCTGGGTGTTCTGGTAGGCCCCTGTTGTCCCAGCTACTTGGGAGGCTGAGGCAAGAGAATCCCTTAAGCCCAGGAGTTGGAGGTTGCTGTGAGCTGTGATGCCACTGCACTCTACCCAGGGTGACAGCTTGAGGCTCTGTCTCAAAAAAAACAAAACAAAACAAAAAAGACTTTTTGTCTACTCTGCCTCCCCTCTGTCATGCTTCTTATGTTGGATAGGTGTGGAAATGGTCATAGGCATTTTCCCCAGCTAAATGGAATTGAGGTGGAAGCATAGTCAGTGTGGGACAGTGGGTTCATTTATGTGGGCCACAGCCACTGCTTGCATAGGTTGTTGCTGGTCATCTCAGTGTTGGAATGGCTTCCAGGAATATCTGCTGTGTTATTTGACTCACGTAGGATCGTGGCCTGAAGTTGTAGGGTCCGTGAGGAATGCCACTGTCTGTGTGTGCTGCTATAATCCACAGCAGTGAGGATGTTGTTGAAAAACTGGGTGATGAGTTTTCTCATGTCAAATAGTATTTGTGTTTAGTAATGTTACAAGGAAACTTGAAATATTCCAGATCTTACCCCTTAAGTATGAAAAGAAACTTTAAGGAGAGGTTTTTCAGACTTAACAAGTCTTTAAAACCCTGCATGATTTGCAATAATGCATTTTGCATTTTCCCATGATATTACCAGTAATGAATTGTGAAGTGGAAAGAAGCCTTTCTAAACTATTAATATTACATCTTTTGATTAACCATGCTAAAGCAAAGTCTTTTTTTCCCTTTTTTTGGCTGGGCCTGGGTTTGAACCCACCACCTCTGGTATATGGGGCCAGTGCCCTACTCTTTGAGCCACAGGAGTTGTCCCTAAAGCAAAGTCTTAATTACTCTATTATTTCCCTACACAGTATTACAAAAATTATTGGCATATATTGAGGTAAACAAAGATCCTGAAACATGGTGGGAAAGATTACAGAGACCAAGGAATTAATAAAAATGTAATTCTTCTAGATTTTGTTTTATTTGTGTGTCACCTTTAAAAATTTGTAAATTTTTTGTGATGTCCTCATTCTTTTTTTTTTTTTTGCAGTTTTTTTTTTGGCCGAGGTTGGGTTTGAACCCGCCACCTCCGGCATATGGGGCCAGTGCCCTACTTCTTTGAGCCACAGGCACCACCCTATGATGTCCTCATTCTTTTTTTTTTTTTTTTTTAATTTTATTTATTTTATTTATTTATTTATTTTTTTTTTTATTGTGGAGAAGGGGCAGGGAAAGAAGGCGGGGGAAGAGGTGAGTGACAGGGTCGGGCCAGTGGTATGGTACCACATTGGCTGTATCTAGGTAGAGGCAGTTTCAGGCCGGACCTTGCTGAGTCGTTGCTACGCGGAAGTAGCTCGATGGATCTGCTTCTAGTCAGGCTCG
>CAUYPK010017698.1:0-10297 GCA_963574355.1 Loris lydekkerianus | reverse complement strand
GAAGAATATAGAAAGGATATAGCAGAGCTGAAGGAACTGAAGTAGTCAATTAGGGAACTTAAGGATGCAATAGAAAGTATCAATAACAGATTAGTATAACATTTTAATACCTCTTCAGGTCTTCCCAAAGCTGGAGTTCCTGTAAGAAGAATGGCTCGTGTGGCTTTCTGTACCATTGGCAATAAAATCTTACTGCGAGCTGCATTTCTGGACTTCATGTAGTGTGATTCATCTACTATAACTACTTTGAAATTCTGATTATTCAGTGTATCTATCAAAGTCTTTGCATCTGTGGTTAAAAGACCATAACCCAGAATTGTTACTTTGCTGGTCGATATTCCCCTAGAAAAGAAAATCCACATACTTTAAATATACCTCAGTAAACAATTTATCATAAACAATACAAACTTTGGGGGAGAGATACAGAGAAGAGAAAGGAGAAAAGAGGAAAAATAAAAGGAGATGATATTAGTAGTGAAACTCAATTTCCCTTAAAAATTTACAGTTTTTATTTTTATTTTATTTTATTTTTGAGACAGAGTTTCACATTCTCACCCTTGGTAGAGTGCCAGGGCATCCTAGCTCACAGCAACCTCAAACTTCTGGGCTTAAATGATTCTCTTGCCTCAGCCTCTTAAGTAGCTGGGATTACAGGTGTCCACCACAATGTCCAGCTATTTTTTTTTTTTTTTTTTGAGATGAGGTCTTGCTCTGGCTCAAACTGGTCTCAAACCTGTGAGCTCAGGTAATCTACCCCCTCAGCCTCCCAAGTGCTGGGATTACAGGGATAAGCCACTATGCCTGGCCAATGTTACAGTTTTTAAATCCAATAAACCTGAATCTGAAATTTAAAATTTTGTTTAATCAAAACCAATATTTTGTCAAGTGAACTTACAAGATTTTGATATCCAGTAAGCCACACTTTACATGATACAAACATTACTTGTTGACAATATTTATTTACATGTACCTAGGACTGTGCATAAAGTAGATACTTAAACATTAGTTGACTCTTCAATAAAACCTTCACATAAATAGGATATCAAGTTTATAACTTGGGTGCTATTGGTATATTGAGCAGGACAATACTTAGTATGAGAGGGCTGGTCTAGGGCACTATAGGGAATTTCACTTCCTTGTTCACCCATGAAATGCCATTGGAGTGCCTAAGTCACTGTGACAATAGAAAGGCCTCTGGCCCCAGGGTGATGGAATGTGGTTAGAAGAGGTGGAGGGTACCACCTCATGTAGAGAACTATTGAGCTAAAGTGATCCCTGATCATTTGATTTCATATATCTGTAATATTCTTTATCTTAGTGTTTATGAAACTATTCATTTACATATTTAGCTCTCTTACTATATCATAGATTATTGAGGGCAGGGAATGTGTATTATTTGTTTTTGTATATACAATGCTGTGCTCCCAATGAAAGTTTGTAGAATAAAATAATTAGACAACTAAATTCATAAACACTAAAACATATCACTTTTACATTTCCTATACCACCAATGAAAAATATAGGACAGAGGAAGACTTCTGCAATTGTCTGTCTTCTAACAAAAAAGGCAGGCCTCCTAACTAGCTAATACCACCAGGGCAACTGCATTTTTTTAAAAATGGCAACTATAATTTAAGCCCTGGATAAATCTACTTAATAAAAGACCATGATTTTTGCACTGCTCTAAAACACAAGAAAAGTACAGCATTAACATTCCTAACTTAAAGATACTGAGAACAATATATAGAAGAAAAAGCCTTCAAATGCTGCTGCAGCAGCCTCTGAAGCTTCTATCTTGCCATGTCTTTTTTTTGAGACAGAGCCTCAAGCTGTTGCCCTGGGTAGAGTGCCATGGCATCACAGCTCACAGCAGCCTCCAATTCCTGGGCGCAAGCGATTCTCCTGCCTCCGCCTCCAAGTAGGTAGGGCTACAGGTGCCCACGGTAATGCCTGGCTATTTTTGATCGCAGCTGTCATTGTTGTTTGGCAGGCCTGGGCTGGATTTGAACCTGCCTGCTCAGGTGTATGTGGCTGGCACCTTAGCCTCTTGAGCCACAAGTGCCAAGCCTATCTTGCCATGTCTTGACTAGGGAATATTCCAGGTTTAATTGCTATATGGAAGAAGGAAGTGTATGTATTTGTGATAAACACGTGGTAGAATATTCCTAAACCTCCTTCTCTAAGTACCCGGACAACACTGGGCAATTTTTCTGCCCTCTTATCTAGCATAACACTAATATTATTAAAATAAAAATATGAGCCACTATTTAACCGTAAGAGTGTATTTACAAAATAATAATGAAAAATAGATGACCCAAAGGCTATAAAAGATGATAGAAGACACATACTTTAAGAAAATTTAAATAAAAGAGGGTTATGGAGGACTTAATTAATTCTATATTCTCGAAATTTTTAAGCCTTTTCAATTTTATGCAGTTTTATTAGAGAGGAGAATTATTTATAGTTATTGTTTGCATTTTATTTTATTTCTTTTTTCTTTTATAGACAGGATCTCACCCAGGCTGGAGTGCACTGGCATGATCATAGCTCATTGCAATCTCAAATTTCTGGATTCAAGAAATCCTCCTGCCTTAGCCTTCCAAGTAGCTGGGATTATGGGTGCATGCCACCATGCCCAGCCAATTTTTCTATTTTTCTTTTAGAGACAGGGTCTTGCCCAGGCTGGTCTTGAACTCCTGGCTTCAAGTGATTGTCCCACTCTTGCCACCCAAAGTGCTGGGATTATAGGCACAAGCCACCACACCTGGCCTACATTTTATTTTAACCATGTAAATAGTGTCCAAATTTTCTTGGGCCCATAAAGACATATTCTATTAAATCAGGGTTTCAAAGTTGAAAGAGAAAAAGCCCTCTATTTTATCTGTTTTGTCCTTCCATACTCTCAAAGGCTAACTTTATTTGTACAAATACTCTTTATGTTAACAGACTTAGAGAATACAAGATAGCACAATAAGACTATAATCAAAACAATAAAAAACCTATGTATTAATAGTTATTTATTTCAAGTAGATGTATTCCTTCTTATTTAAGGCTCAGAAATAGACAATTTTGAACCTCTATAAACATAATTTACATGATTCACCTAGACATGAATGTAATAATTTAAAAATATTCAATAGATATGTATTTAGAGTAAGGACTTCAAATCACATAGCAAGTATTTTTAAGGTATGAACTATCTGATAGGTTAATGCTCTAAAATTCATCTAAAATTAATATAAAATGTCAAAATTAACCAAGTACAGTGGTGCACACCTCTAATCTCAGCTATTTGGGAGGCTGAGTCAAGAGAATAACTTGAGGCCAGGAGTTGGAGACCAGCCTGGACAACAAAGCAAGATCCTGTAACTAAAAAAAAAAAATTAGTTAAAATATTAAAATTATAAATTAATAAAGAAACTCAAACTTGTCAATATTTGGGTCATATATAAAATCTGCACAACTTAGAAAGCAAAATGTACCATGGTTGCTGACAATAAAACATCACAAAGTTTCAAGTTAATCAATAAAAAGTTGTGAGATTTTTTTTAACCCTAAAACAGTTAAAGTATATTTAAATTATATGTAGATAGATACTTTAAATATCTTTAAAAGTATGCATATTTTAGACCTGCCATTCAATCCTATAATTCCTTTACTAGGTTTATACCCAGAAGACCAAAAGTCACAATATAATAAAGACATCTGTACCAGAATCTTTATTGCAGCCCAATTCATAATTGCTAAGTCATGGAAGAAGCCCAAGTGCCCATCGACCCACGAATGGACTAGCAAATTGTGGTACATGTATACCATGGAATATTATGCAGCCTTAAAGAAAGATGGAGACTTTACCTCTTTCTTGTTTACATGGATGGAGCTGGAACATATTCTTCTTATCAAAGTATCTCAGGAATGGAAGAAAATGTATCCAATGTACTCAGCCCTACTATGAAGCTAAATTATAGCTTGCACATGAAGGCTATAGCCCAACAATAGCAAAAGACTATGGGGAAAGGGCCAAGGAAGAGGAAGGGAGGGGGGAGGTTAGGGTGGTGGGAGGGTAATGGGTGGGTCCACATCTATGGTGCATCTTAGAATGGGTACATGCGAAACATACTAAATGCAGAATACAAATGCCTACATACAGTAACTAAGAAAATGCCATGAAGGCTACACTGAATAGTTTGATGAGAAAACTTCATATTGTATATGAAAGCAGCACATTGTACCCCTTGATTGCACTAATGTACACAGGTATGATTTAACAATAAAAATAAATAAATAAATAAATAATATTTACTACACTACAGTATAGTATAACTGTAACTTTTGTATGCACTGAGAAACCAAAAAATTCGTGTGACTTACTTTGTTGGAATCTTCTCCTTATTGTAGGGGTCTGAAGCTGAACCCACAATATCATCAAGGTATGCCTGTATGTAATCAAGACAGTTGATTTAGGTTTAGATATACATATATACATTTGTATGAGGGTCTGACAATTAAGTTCCAAAACTCATCATAGAAAAATTGCTGGATACCTCATTGCTGGATATCAATCACTACAGTCACCAGTTGGCCAAGGGGAGGACTTCAAAGGTGACTATAGTGTTATTCAGCAGTGAGATATGTAGCTTTTTTTCTAGGGTAAATTCATGAACTTAATTGTGAGACCTTGTGCCATGCACGTATGTATATTGGAGTGCCAAAAGAATGTATATGCATTATAAGCAATCTTGTCAGAAGTAAAGTCAATCATTCCCCAAAAGTATACAAATTGTAGGTAAACTGGGTGTGTGTAGCATCTCTAGGTACACTTGATCAGTTACGGTAACTTGAATCTTCAATTCAACTCCAAAACATAGACACCTTCTCTTAAAATGTGTATACATTTACATATATATAATATGTACATATATATATATAATACATATATATATGTAAAGGCATTTTGTGTATATATAATACACATATTATATATACAAATGTGTGTGTATATATATATGTGTGTGTATATATATATATACAATGTGTATGTATATATATACAATGTGTATGTATATATATATATGTACAAATGTGTATATATATATATATGTACAAATTTGTATATATATATATGTATATATACACACACAAATGTAGAGCGGAAACTATGGTTCAAAGGAGTAGGACACTGGCCCCATATGCCAGAGGTGGTGGGTTCAAACCCAGCCCTGGCCAAAAACTGCAAAAAAAAAAAAGTGTATATACATAAATGTATATATAAATGTATTTCTGTAGGTGAGATTGGAAAAAGCACCGCTGCTGAGTCAAAATCTATTTGACTTTTCATATTAATAGTCATTGATGGTTACTTTCCTAAATGATTTTAGCAATTTCCTGTCCCAGTGCTTGTTTTTCTGAACCACTGCCTAAACAGGATGTTTCCACTATTAATTTCTTCCAATCTGATGAGTTAAAAAGTATCATCTCAACTACGGTTTTATTTTGAATTTTTCTTTCTACTAGTGATGATAAAGATCATTTTATTTGTTTGCCAATATTTGGATTTTATCACCTGTGAATAATCTGAACTATTCTGTGGACCTTTTTGCCTCTTATTTTCTACAGTTATTTGTCTTTTTATTATTACTTGATAACCTTTTGTATATTGGAACTATTGTAACAAATTTAAAAGACGAAGTTAGAAACTGTTTACAGTATGTATGATTGGAAAAGCATTAGCAGTACTGCACATGTGGAATCAATAAATGTGGAATGTAGTAGTAATGTAATCAGATATGTCTATTTTGTCCTCTACAACTTCTGGATAGAGCACTTATTTAAGAAAGTCTAGTTTAGAATGAACTAAAGACTACTGTTGTATTTTAATATTAAAAACTTATCCAAATTTGTTATTTTAATTTACTCCAAAAATAGCATCAATTATATTTATTTCTCATATTTTTAGTTCTGAAAGTTGTAAATTTTGGACATAGTTGACCAATTGATTTGGATTCTCATTTTGAATATGTATTTGTGATAGTTGGTGGTTATAGCCATTATATCCTATTGGTAACATTTTTTGATTATGATTCCTGCTTACATTTTTGAGTACTTCATTTCTGAAGGATAGCATAAAAAGAAATACTTCACTTAGGATAATGATCTCCAGTTCCATCAAAGTTGCTACAAATGAAGTGGTTGTATTCCTTGTTTGTGGCTGAGTAGTACTTTGTGAATTGTGCTGAAATAAACAACTGGGTGCAGGTGTCTTTTTGATAAAATGACTTCCTTTTGAGTAGGTACCTAGTAGAGGGATCGCTGGATCTAATGGTAGGTCTACTTTTAGTTCTCTTAGGAAATCCATGCTGCTTTCCATAGTAGTCATTCATTAAGTAATGGCAAAAAGTTCTGAGGTTGAGGTAAAACACTAAGATGTCCCGTATTTCCTTCCAGTTAAATCTAAATTGTTTCTAGCATTCTTTTGGTTTCTGAATTAAGAGAAAAAAATTCAGTTGCAAAATTAGCAGCTATTTACTAAGCTGTGTGAGGCTATGATAATATGCCCCAGCAAAGAGACCACATTGGGAATAGCAGCAGCAAATGGAGCACTATTCAATGGAAGCTTCTTATAATCCAGTTATTCTTCAAGAATAGTCAGTTTTGGGTGGCACCTGTAGCTCAAAGGGGTAGGATGCCGGCCTCATATGCTGAAGGTGGTAGGTTCAAACCCAGCCCCGGCCAAAAATTGCAAAAAAAAAAAAAAGAATCATCAGTTTTTTGTTTGTTTGTTTTGAGACAGAATCTCACTTTGTCGCCCTCAGTAGAGAGCCGTGGTGTCATAGCTCACAGCAACCTCCAACTCTTGGGCTCAAACCATTCTCTTGACTTAGCCTCCTGAGTATCTGGGACTATAGGCACCCACCTCAATACTGGGCTATTTTTAGAGACGAGGTCTGGCTCTTGCTTAGACTGGTCATGAAGAATTGTCAGTTTTTCACATTGGCCAAAAGAAACATTAAATAGAAATATGACAGAAGTTATTATTTTTTATTTTCTCTCCCTCTCTGGGTTTTAATGTCTATGAAAGCAAAGAATATTATTAATTTTATTCATTGCTATACTCACTATACTTAGAACCCTGCTTGGCATTCCGTCAGTGCTCATCACATATTTGTTGAATTAATGAATTCAACTATAATTAATTTAGCTATAAATAAGTTGAAAGATAAATGAGGGAACAACAAAAGATATGGTTAAAGATGTCAGTAAGAAGTCACAACTTGAAGCAATTTTTATGCAAAAGATTTTGGGAATTATTAGGTAAGTAATAGGAGCTTACTGAATAACTTTAAAGTAAGATGATGATTTATGACTCAGTACCTGTGGCTCAGCAGCTAGGGCACCAGCCACATACATTGGAGCTGGCGGGTTCAAATCCAGTCTAAGCCTGTCAAACAACAATGACGACAACAACAACAACAACAACAACAACAACAACAACAAAAATAGCAGGGCGTTGTGGCAGGCTCCTGTAGTCCCAGCTACTTGGGAGGCTGAGGCAAGAGAATCACTTAAACCCAAGAGTTTGAGGTTGCTGTAAGCTGTGATGCCACAGCACTCTACTGAGGGTGACAAAGTGAGACTCTGTGTCAAAAACAAAAAAGAAAAGTTGATTTATATTGTAGAAATATAATCACGGTTGAGAGTGTGAAGAGTCTGAAGATGGGAGGCCCAGGAGCTTGGAGAAATGAAAGGAAGTCATCTGAACTTTCGTGCCTGTTTCATTTTTTTTTACTTATCAGCCAGACATCTTCTATAGTGGGTTAGCTTAATTCCCATGTATAGCACCAATTCTTAGTAAGATAGAGATACATTTTCTTAATTTTATTGAAGCTATCTATGAAAATTTATAGCAAACATCATACTTAATTATGAAATGTTAAAATATTACCATTAAAAGAGGAAAAAAATCTGGCAAGGATGCCTCCTGGAATAGAAAAGCAGCCATCCTGACACTATTGGCTGGTTACTAACCCAGCAGTCAGGGCAAGGCAATGATATTTCTTTCTTAATATAAGCAATTTCATGAAACATCCACATTAGACAAGGTCACTTCGTGAATGACAGTGAAGCAGTAAGAAAAACAGAATTATTTCTTAATTGTATCTGAGCATAGAAAAATAGAAGAGCACTGTGAAAAGCAGAAAAATAACCAGCACCCCCACTGCATGCTACCTGAGTAACTGCTATTTATTAAAAATCAATTACAGCTTTAGTTTCACTTCATTCAACCTGCCTCTCAGGTAAATGTTAAGATACACAATCATGCACCACCTTCACTTTCTGACAACACACAGTTCAAAAGAAAACATTCTTAGTCTCTTTGTAGAGTCACCTGACATGCCCAAATTTTATTTTGTTTTTTAAAAATTTATTTATTTATTTTTAAAAGCAGGTCTCACTCTTCTGCCCTGGCTGGAGTGCAGTAGCATCATCATAGCTCACTGCAACTTCAGACTCCAGGGCTTGAACAAGCCTCCTGCTTCAGGTTCCAGAGTAGCTGGGACTACAGGCATGTGCTACCACATCTAGGTAATATTTTTGTAATATTTTTTAGATATGGGATCTCACTATATTGTCTACACTGGCAAGCAATTCTCACATGTTGGCCGTCCAAAGTGTTATGATTTTAAGTGTGAGCCACCACACCCAGCCACATGCCCAAATTATATAACTATCCCCTTGTAACATCCTCTTAATGAGATATCTGTGTTTCCCCGAGATTTATGGTTTTCCTGTCACAATCAGTAATAAACCCAACTTTGTCTGAATTATGTTTCTTGTGGTCTTTGGCTGGTGAGTATCTATACAACTTTGTTAGAATATTAAACATTTTTTCTCAGTTCATATAATTTATTGCAGTTAGCACACAGTTTAGAAATTCACCAGAGCACTCCCCTCCACTCTCACTCTGAGGTCTGGAGGCCTGTCCCTCATGAGTTCAGACTCTTGGGTGATTTCTGGAGGGGTGTGGACAGCACCTAAGCTGCAGCTGGTCAGCGCTGACTCTGGGGCATGGGAGCAAGGAGAGGATGGTTGGATGAGAGGGAACCACACCAGAGCAGCAGTTCCCAGTGGCACAATCCAGCAGCTGTCTTTTAGCAGCAATACAGCTCACACCCAGATATTCTGAAGCCACATCCCCTGTCTCCCTGGGCAACCAGAGGAGGCCAGCAACCACCCCTGAGACTTTAACCCAGAGTAACTGTTTCACTAGGGTCAAACAAAAACCAGCTGAAAACTAGACAGAACCATTTAGCCCCACCACACCAAATAGGGCCCAAGTTTCTCAGACCACAGCACTGTATGGGTCCTCTACAAAGCTCCAGGAGAAAAGTCAAAGGGAATAAAACAATCATGGGGTGGAATCAGCGGAAAAACTCTGGTAACATAAATAACCAGAATAGATCAACCCCCCCCCCCCAAGGAAAGATATGGCAGATGCAATTGAAGATCCCATTCATAAACAACTGGCTAAGATGTCAGAAACTGAATTCAGAATTTGGGTTGCAAACAAGATTAATAAAGTGGAGGAAAATTTAGAATTAAAACTTCAAGCAGCAATTCAAAAGTCGGAATTAGGAATTCGAGGAGAAATTCAAAAGTTGTCTCAAGAATTTAACGATTTTAGAGACAAAACCACCAAAGACTTAGACACACTGAAACAAGAATTTGCAGCCTTCAAAGATCTGAAAAATACAGTAGAATCCCTCAGTAACAGAGTGGAGCAAGCAGAAGAAAGGATTTCTGACATTGAAGATGAAGCCTTTTAACGCTCCCAAACTCTCAAAGAGAAAGAGAAATGGAGAGCAAAAATGAATAATTCTCTCAGAGAGCTCTGGGATAATTTGAAGAATGCTAATATCCAAATTATTGAATCCCTGAAACCGATGAAGTGGCCTCGCTAGGCACAGAGCCCCTTCTCCATGAAATTATGAAAGATAATTTTCCAGATATACCAAGAGATTCTGAAATTCAGATAGCAGACAGTTTCAGAACCCCAGCACAACTCAACCCCAATAAGACATTTCCCAGGCATATCATGATTAACTTCACTAAGTTAATATGAAGAAGAAAATTCTCAAAGTAGGCAGATGAAAGAAAGCCATTACCTACAAAGGGAAGAATATTAGAATGACTGCAGATCTCTCTGCTGAAACTTTTCAAGCCAGAAGAGGGTGGTCATTGACTTTTAATCTCCTAAAGCAAAATAACTTTCAACCCCGGATCCTGTATCCAGCTAAAC
>CAUYPK010017695.1:0-25363 GCA_963574355.1 Loris lydekkerianus | reverse complement strand
AGAAAGAGAGAGAGAGAGAGAGAGAGAGAGAGAGAGAGAGAGAGAGAGAAAGTGAGGGAGGAGAAGGGGAGAGAGAGGAGGGGCGGGCGGGTGGGGGATGACTGACTCTGACCATCCATTAGAGTTGCTGAATTATAGTTTCTCCCTGTCAGCATGAAGTGTGGCCCGTCCCGCACAAAGCCTCTCACTTTAAACACACACACGGAGCACAAACCGATGAAGGCTGCCATGTACAGTTACCCCGTTATTGTCATCTGTCTGCTGCATGACTCCCGGCTTTGCTATAATTATAAATTGCACTTGTCAACTGTCATTAATTCCTCTTTAGCATCCCCGTCTTTGAGTAATTAGACAGAACAGCCTCACTGAGCTCACTGTATAGAGTCCCTTAAAAGAGCCCACTGGGCTTTCTGCAGAGAAAACCATCAGGAACACAATAGAGCGCTTCAGAGTTAACCCTTTGAAGTGTGGAGAGAAGGGAAAGTGCTTTCACAGGTTTGGGGTGCCTGCCCCTGCTTTGTGGGTACATAAAGTCACGGCCAGATATCTTATACATGGAGCTATGTTTTTAACATTGCTTTGCTGCAGACAAGGGGCATTTAAAGTTGATTGAAAAGTCTGAGAAAGGCCTTAGGAAAAATAAAATTTCTAGTTAACACCACTGAATATTTAATTGCTTTCTCACTGGACCATACGTTTTGGATTTTGGAAAAGCCCAATGTTTCAGAAATAATATTTTCCTACATTTATTGCACACAATTATATAAACAACACACACATACACATGTGCATGTGTACGTATTATGCACAAAGTTTTTCTGGGTGATTTTTAAATTTCTCTAAGTTATAAAAATTTTAGAACAACAGGATTGAAGCCCCTATTTTTATTGAGTCCTTTTTCCAGCCTCCCACATAGGAGTCAGTTGACAGTTTTTTTAATTGTACTACTGGTGGCTCTGAATACATTATTTTATTTTCTTTTAAAATCCCCATGCTGAGAATTAAGCCATATTTGGCATTTGGCCCACAGCCTATAAACATTCCCTGAATTTAGCCAGTATCACCTGATAAAAGGAAAAATGGGCTATATGGTTTACATTTGAGTAGTAACTCTAAATAAGAATGTCTGTTATTTTAAATGATATAATACAAAAGAAAGAACTTTAGAAATTGTAAAGCACTAGAAAATGTCATATTATTATTTTATCACTACTGGCTTATAAAACTAAATTCCTTTGACAACGTTAAATTTATTTGTAGCTCTAAATTCCTTAGCCATTAGAAATGAGTTGGGAATGAGGACTACTTAAGCCATTTTCTAACAATAACACTGTTAATAATTATATACAAAGTTATCTATTATTTGTTGTGCAGTAAAGTTTCTGGTTCTGCCTGTTCCACTGAAAAGAAAAATCAAGGATTTCTCTTAAAGAAAGTTAAGGTCCATGAAATTGTGAAAAATAAAGTGACTCTGATCATTAGGAATCATTACAGCTATTTTCTATATTATCTTAGCTATAAGATTTTCTCAGCTACTAGGTGAGTGCTTTTTTAGCAATAATAACATTTACTGAAGTCTAGGTAAGTACTCTATGCACTTTATATACATTAATTCATTTAATGCTCAAACATCTATGAAATAGGTCCTATTATCTCCATTTTAGAGATGGGAATTTTGAGCAACAAGTAGTTACAGAAGTTGTCAGAGACCACACAGCTGGACAATGACAGTCAAAGACTGGTCAGCCCACAAGCCTCACTGCTAACCATGCTTCTGGACTCCCTCTTCAGGCACTAAGACACTATTCCTTTTAGGTTCCTGTTCAGTAGGTAATGAGTCTAGATCTGGTATTTTCCCCAAGTATCTGAAATGTCATAAAAAGTATGATATAAAAATGTGCTGAATATCTTAAAAACTTGGCATTCTATATATTCATTATAGAACTCTGTGTGTGTGTGTGTGGACAAGGAGAGAGAATGTGAGTTTTGCAAATGTTACACTTACAGCAGCTGTTTGTGGGCACTGTTATTATTGTGTGTCCATGATAGCCTAAAATGAGAAAAATACAAACACATATGTATATACACCCACTCACATACATATTGAGCCATTAATATAGTTCAGTGCATCATTTATTGAGTATTTATTGTATATCTACTCTGTGCTGAGAAGCATATAAGCACAAAAGAAAACAGAAAAATAGAACTTATGATTCCTAACTAAGCCTTTTCAGACTTATTAAATGCAGAGTTTTGAGAACCATACAATTAAAATACTGCAAAGTGCCAAATGGAATGTAATCAATGAAATAGATTAAATGAAATAGCTAAGATCAATGACAAGCCATTACAGGGAGGAAATTTTTGACTTACTAAAAGGAAAAACTTTCTTTCTAAGTATCAAAGGTGTCCAACAATGAATTGGGCTGGTTTGATAAGTAATGAATACCCATCACTAAAAAACATTTGCGTTGGGTAATGATCTATAAAGAACAATACAGAAGAATTTTAGCAGTGGCTGAAAGGTTGAACCAGCCTAAGTACTGTCTCATTTCAGCTTGCATATCTTAGAGTCCATAAGTCCATCCAGTAAAATTTTTGCCAGGGAGGGGAATTTTGTTCTTTACAGAGAAGTCATCTTGAAGAAATTCGGTATAAAATTCGACTTTGAAAGATGAAGTCTAGATTGAAAAGTGGTGATGAGATTTTTAAAAATAATTTCAAATAGAATTATAAGCAAAAACACAGAGATGTTAGAGATAATAAGGACTTAATAAGAAAGAAAAGTTAGAAAGGCCTACCTCACAGACCGACACAAAGGGTAACCTGGCAGCCAGGGGTGTGGGGGATAGCGTGAGAGTATGTGGGTAGAAGTAACGGAGTAACAGCTATTTCAGTGGAAAGGAGGCAAACTGGAGAAGAGCATGACGAGGAGGTTGTTTCAATGATAACATGGTAAGAGATGGGGTTGATTGAGATGGAACATGATGGATGAAAGGCAAATCAGGGAGAAGCATGGTGACTCTTGCCCGTGATCCTAGCACTCTGGGAGGCCGAGGTGGGTGGATCGCCTGAGCTCAGGAGTTCCAGACCAGCCTGAGCAAGAGCAAGAGCAAGACCCCACCTCTCCTAAAAATAGGAAAGAATTAGCCAGGCATTGTGGCAGGCACCTATAGTCCCAGCTACTTGGGAGGCTGAGGCAAGAGGATCTCTTGAGCCTAAGAGTTTGAGGTTGCTGTGAGCTGTGACGGCACAGCACTCTGCCTCGGGTGACAGAGGGAGACTCTGCCTCACACACACACAAAAAAAAAGCAGATCAGGAGACGGCTAGAGTTTGGTACTGAGTTTTATGTGCACAGAGATCTAGTTTCCACCACTGACTATAGGATCTTAGATAAATTGCTGAACTTCTAGGTCAGTATCCATATCATAGAATGGTTTTGATGGTTAAAAGAGTTAATCCATGGGGCGGTGCCTGCGGCTCAAAGGAGTAGGGCCCCGGCCCCATATGCTGGAGGTGGTGGGTTCAAACCCAGCCCAGGGCCAAAAACTGCAAAAAAAAAAAAAAAAAGAGTTAATCCAGGGAAACCCATTAGAAACTAAATGGCCAGTACATGGTGAGTACTCAATAAATGTTAGCTATGATTATTATCACAATACACCGACTGCTAACCAAAACACTTTAAAATCGATGTCTAATGGGTATAAAAATTATAGTACAGAGGAAGAGAGATGTTTTAGGGTGGTGTGCTTTTCCAACAGAAAAGTGGAATGACTTCCTTAAGTAGTGATTTATGTGTATTATTTAAAGTCCTGATGACGAGGAGAGGAAGGTAGCTGTCAGAAGGCTGTGAAGGGGTTTTCTTCCAGGAACGAGAAGTTGTATCACACGCCTCTTAGCTCTCTTCTCAGAAAAAGTGCTGAAATGCTAATAAGCCGTAAATACAGCAAGTTAATAGGGACTTCATCTATTTCTGGAGAAAAATGAAATTTAGTTAATAAACTTCTCTTGATTTTGGGCGGATGAGCTCTGGGAACAAGATGATCTAGATTCAAAACCTGGCTGGGTCATTCAATTCTTCTTGTATAAGCTTGGACACGGTGTTCTAATTGCCCATGCCTCAGTTTCCAAAACTACAAAATCAAATTAATAATAACATCACACAGGTTTGATTTGAAGGCTGAATGAGTTGATCCATATAAAGTGCTTATACGATGCTGAGTGCTGAGGATATATTAACTCTATCCTTGTTCAGATTTAAAATGTAGAATATGAAAAAAATAGGAAATACTAAATTTTAGAGAAAAGAATAACTTCTGTGTATCTAAAGCAAGACGTATTTTTAAGTTCTCATGCTTCTACTATTTACCCACTGTAGTATTCCAATCTATGTGACTAAAAACATCACAGAAGAGGTAACATACAGACTCGGCCTGAACAGTTTCAGAGTACATGAGCCATGAAGGGCTCTGCAGTCAGGGGTCACACAATCAAATTTGTATTACTTGGATTTAGCACTGCTCCCAACAGCCACTTTCATGAAAAGCATTTACACAGTCTCAATTGGAGAACTTATATTACATTTTATTTTTGGTTCCCTGATTCCCCAAATCCACCCCTATGTCCCCATCCCCAAATCACACATATCATACCACACACCAGAGAGAAATCTTTGAGGTCATAGACACGGCATACAGTCAATATTGACACTTCCCCAATGGGGGGGAAAAATCAATGGCATCTTACTATTTACCAAAGTTATGCATCAGCTCTTCAAGTTGAATTTAATGACCTGAAATTTACAGACCTGAAATTTCCGCTACTGCCTTAATATTTCTGAGCCAAAATGAACCCTTGCTTCTCAACATCTCAAGGCTCTCCTCATCTCTACCATTCAAAGCCCAAAACAAACAACATTGTCTTAGCTCTGCCTGTGAGGGTTCCCACCTCTACTCCACGGATTTCCCTCCTCCATCCCCAGCCTGTGAAACCTCTTCCTTGTCTGAAACATAAAACATAGCAGAGAATATCAGTTAAGAAAAATATATGAGATAATGGACACAAAAAAGGGCAGTCGTATGGTAAATATGTTGCGTGAATGTTTCTATCTTTGGCTATGGAGACTTCAAATTTGGCAGGAGCAGTGAATGGCAAAAAGGATACAGATTAGTTATACGGCCAGTCATTAGATAAAAATAGGTCAACTGCTCAGGGGCAGCATGACTTGTAAAAGGAGTCAGAAATTTCTCCCAAGTACAGACTGCAAACTGTAGATTGCAATGAAACATTTCTACAATTCTTGTAGCCCTACATTTTATGAGACTGGTTCTTACAACAGCTCCCCATCAAGGACAATGATGCCAGAATAAAGCTTAAGTCTTAAAACAAGTACTTAGTTGGGATCACCGGAAGACTAGCATTCAGGAACACACGTCTTCGCATCTCTGCCTCAGTTCAGAGGTAGATGATGAAACACGTTGAAGGAATTGAGTAGCCTTCGAACCACTTTCCCTAAATATTGCTTCACACTATTGGCTTTTTCCAAGATACTATGGGCAATAAATTTGAGATAGTTGTCTGTAAAGGAAGTGGAGTGCAGGTACTCTTTATGGCCAAACATTATACAAAATGCCCACGATTAAACCAGGGGCAAGCTGACTTCATCTTGAGACATGTTATGTCAGACAAGGACACCCTCTGGATGCAAGGTACCTGGCAGTGAGTTATTAACCTTGCATTCTGCTTTCCACTCTTAAATCTGATGCATTTTCTCAACTCCCACCTCCACCTAACTCCCTGGACTCTCACATTTTTGAAGACAAAGACCCCATTTTCCCCCTTCTGGTGTCCTCTGCAACAGTGAGCATCCTGCCTCCTTCTTTTCCATCTGACTCTTGACACAACTTCTGACCCCATACTAGAGAGGACAGGAGGCTAAGTATACCCATGACAGGGTTGCCATCAATAGACTGGGAGCACATCACACACCACCTCCAAAATGTCTCATAAAGAAACTACTAAAAACAAGGCGAATCGATGCAGAATGTGTTGATCTTTGTTTCAATATATTTTGAGTGCTTTGTTCGAGGAGATTTGAAGCACATGGCTAAAATGAAAAAAATAGATTACAACTCTAGTTAGTGAACATCTTGGAGATTGCTGTGCAAGTCCTCAGCATATATTTAACTAAGGCAACCTTGAATGGTATTTCTGTCTGCAGCCTTTCTACTTTTGCAGGATGACTATTTCCAACTAGAACTTCGTCAGAGAACTTTTAAAACAGATTTCACCTCTGGTCACATTCCTGCACACTCATACTTTCTAGTAGTTAGGCAGCCTTAATCCTCTCAAAATTTTAGATCATAATTCCTAGAGTTATTAGGTTGGAAAACAGCTTCTGGGCAAGTGATGTTATTCCAAAAACTTTTTACACCAGAAATAACAGTTGAATTATTTCTGCCTCACAAATAGTCTTGAGGCCTGATTTTTAATGTAATTGAAGTATTTTGACCTGAATGTTTCTTGCTTGTAAGTAACAATACTCTTAAAACAAACAAGCAAGCAGAGAGGAAAAAGATAATAATTATCGGGGATTTTAAAAGGTTAAAATTTGCTTTGAGCTTCCTTTTCAGTTTACCCTACTCTTCTGTACTCCAGTAACATGAGATAGATATTTTGATATTTTCTATTTAAGAGTCAATCAACATATTGAGTTTTGAGTTCTATTAAGTTTCTGTATCACTTCTTTCTAAAACAGCTAGTCAATGTATAAATTTGCTTTTAAACAACACATTTTATTTGCTGTTAAAAATTATTCCTATTCCTAAAATGAAAACATCTATCTATGCATTTTAATATCAATAAGGATAAAATTAAAAAACAGAAAAATGTTCATGCACTAAAATTCACTTATTTAAAATAACCATCCAAAGTATATTGAACAGAAGAACAAAGAATTCATTTTACAAAGGAGTTCTTTAGATTCAGATAAGTTAGTTTATTGAACGTGCTATCAAATATGTTTTTCTTTATTTTAATAAATTGTCTCATCTTCTGAATCATTTCATTGTAAAAATCTCTTTTTAAAATTGAGGTGTTTGGTTATAAAATTGTTCAAGATACAGAGGTAAATGTGTAAGAACTTTTAAAAGATCCCAGTTGTAGATCCATGTATGAATTCATAGACTTGGATCAGCGCTCCCAACAGTGAGATAACCTCTTCATTTTCAAAAAAGTCATGAGGCCAGGTGTGCTGGCTTACACCTGTTGTCCTTTGGGAGGCTGGGGCAGGTGGGTTGCCTGAGCTCAGGAGCTGGTGATCGGCCTGAGCAAGAACCTGTCCCTAAAAAAATAGCCATACGTTGTGGCAGGTACCTGTACTACTAGCAGAGGATAGCTTGAGCCCACAAGTGTGAGGCTGATCTAAGTTATGATGACGCCAATTCACTCTACCCCTGGGCAACAAAGTGAGACTCTCTCTCTAAATAAATAAATAATAATAAATAATAAAAATTGTAAAAGTGACTATAAGAAATGCTAGAAAAGAAAACAATGTAACCTAAAAATTTGTACCCTCATATTAATTTGAAATAAACAAAAAAGAAATGCCAGAAGAGAGGTGGCAATAGTTAATTTAATGGTTTATAAAGGTGGATTTCATAATAAGGAATGGTATACAGGATCCAGAATTTATCTTCAGAGTATTTTAAAAATCTAAATCTTAAATAGTATATTAAGAATTTAAACATACAAAGAAACAATTTTTCCTAGAATTTGTGTGGTAATGGTATACAAATTTAACTTGTTATTTACAAATTATCTAAAATATGAAGATATTATTATTCCAGAAAATAAAAACATGATCTATATTGACTTATAAATTAGGAAATATTTATTACATTTTATAATGAATCTCTGCAGTTCAGCTTCACTTTATACAAAATGTTATTTCTCTTTTTGAAACAGTCTCACTGTTGCCCAGGAGAGAGTGCCATGGCATTAGCCTAGCACACAGCAACCTCAAATTCCTGGGTTCAAGCAATCCTCCTGCCTTAGACTGCCATGTAGCTGGGACTACAAGCGTCTACCAGGATGCCCGTTCTCGCTCAGGCTGATCTCAAACTCTTAAGCTCAAGGGATCCTCCCACGTCAGCCTCCCAGAGTATTACAACTACTGGTGTGAGCCACTGTACCCAGCCTATGCAAAACGTATTTTGATTATGGAATGTGACTGTAGGCAAAGTCCTTTCATTGAGAAGATGTATAGAATTTCTGCCTTTTAACTTTGCATAAAGTACTATAAAGACAGTTTGGGTTCAAGGTTTTACTTAAATGATTCCTGTTAGAACTGCTTCTTTGTTGCTTAGTAGTCTAAAAAAAGACAAAACATAAGCAATTGCTTGCTCTCACATATTAGGAGAAAGGTTTTTGGTCAACAGTTCATGCATTATTTTACTTGGAAGTAAAAATCCTCTTAATTATAAATGTTTGCTGAACAAGGAAACAATGGTCAAGCAGTTGTTATTCAATTATGAAGACCCATACTTTGCCATCTGAATTTTTTAAAGTAATACTCTAATTTTTCTATAATTTGAGTGATTCGCACTCAATATGTTATATATTTTTGTCTATATTTTTTATCAACGAAGAAGTCAAAATCCCAAAGAATAGCCAACAAATTGTATATAGAAGGCCATTATTTTCTGCCAGGTTGCTGTTGCAGGGCTGCTTTGAGTGACTCAGCACTGGTTACTCAAGCAGCAATATCTAGCTGCAAGATCAGTACAATGGAACTTCTCTTCTGTGACAGCACTGTTACTGAAGTTGATGTACCATTTTGAAATGAACTCTGCAATTCAAATTGTACTAATAAAACTCCTCCAGTGAATTACATCTACACTTGAAACACCCAGAAAATAAACCTAGTCATTTCATGCTAACCTATTCAGATAGATGTTAAATATTTGTCTGTAGAGCATGAAGACGAGGAAGCATAATCAGGCTTTGAAACAAATCATTTTGAGTCGAGAAAAAAAAATTACGAACGTATAGTATCGTTAGCTATTCCTTTAGCACATTTTGCCCAGTGTTTTTTACATTAACTTGGCCAGACTAAGCTGAAAGTATATCAAAAAAGAGAGTCTTATTCAAGAGATTTCAGGGTACAATAAAAGATGATCTACAATGATTTACAGAGGTTGTCAAAGACAACGAGAAATGGAATACAACAGCATAGAAATTCTATACCTTTCATGAACTATATGATAGTATAATGAGTTATTATGTTAAGAGATGAAGGATTCACTTAACAAAGATCATCCTTTCAGGGATAGGGAGCAATGTGGATGAAGTTTTAGAACAGGAACAGTCAGGTGGGCAGGTGTGTCCCATCAGGAGGCTCTATCTGCGCAGCTAAATATCAACGCCATCTTTTTAAAAATAATATCCAGGGTGTTGATTTCAGTGAATCACTGGATTTGGCCGTGGTCTTTTAGTTTTGTTAACTATGTGCTCAGAGTAATGCACATTTTTATCTACAGGTGGCAGACCTTTTAAAAATCAACTTGAATCATATTCGGCATTTTATTATCGTGCTCTTGGCGTTCTTTTTTTTTTTTTTTTTTAATTGCCATCCGCATTAAAATGTTAAGAGTGTGCTGTTTCAGAATTCTCACTAATGTTGCGCAATTTAGATGATAGATTTGTCAACAAAGTGGCTCGTTCTCAAAGGCCGGTGAACCCTGTCGGGATAAATGCCTTAAAAATTGTATATTGCAGGGTAATCTTTAATTATATAGAACTCACTCAACAATTTACAGTATATTGGGATTATTTGCCTTTTTCAAGCAATGGAGCATTTTACTTTTTAGATTAGGGTGAGTGAGAGAGAAAAAAAAAAAAAAAGGGGGATTGGATTGATAAATAGTTGAAGCAAAGAGCTTGCTTATTTGCAAGTAAAAGAAAAAGGTGACCATGAGGCCTGGACAAATGACAACCACTTAGGATCACAGATTATTAACTGGCTAAATGGTTAGAGCAAATAACTATAAATGCAGTGACATTTTGAAAGAATGTTAACACAAAAAGGAGATGGGCACAGCAAAGCAACAGTCTCTATGGTATAACCAACCCATGTTCTCAACTAACCTCCACAAAACCTTAGATTTACAGTACCCGTGTGAAGCTTCTCATTTTAGTTTGTATTGTTTTTAGCCAATTCAGTAGAAAATCTGGAGTTCAACTAAGCACTTCGGGGAGTATTGATTTGTTGCAAAGGATGTTTTAACATGGAGAAGTATTTCAAAATAGGTAGCAATAAAATATCCATACTTTTATAGCTCTTAAAACATTTACCTCTATTCAATCTAATATCCTACAATGCCTAATATGGATAATAGCCTTTATTACATTTCTTAGAAAAGGAGTACTAGAAAAAAATTAATGCTTATTTTTCTATCCTGTTATTGTTCATTTCCAAGGTGGGAAATTCTTTACAAGCATTTTGAATTATTTTATCTTATTTTGCAAAATGTTTCATTTTAATTTATACTATTTTTAACCTTATTTCTCCCTCCTAAAACACAAAAGATCACTAAAATAAATGTAACTTATCAACTACTTGCTGTATGATTTCAACATTTGCTTATTACAAGATACATGTACAGAATATGTGCAGTTTAACAAATGGTAAGAAAGCGTACACCCACATCAATGCACAGACTTCACAGGTCCTCTCCCTTGGGTCAGAAACGTTCCCAGTCCCAGATTCACCCTCCCCTCAACTCATACTGAGAGTTCAGGACTCCCTGGCATTTACAGAAGTCCTTCCTCACTTTTCTTTATAATTTTACCATTCACAAGTGACTCCTAAACAATATGCAGGAGAGCCTCTGTAAGTTGACCACCCAAGTGACTGCAACAAATTGGTCAATATACACTGGTGGTCAACATAAGGGATTAGGCCTACTGTACTGATAGGTCACGTGTGGTACATGTCTGGCCTATGAAAATCAGGTCAACTTAATGAGGCGGTCAATGTAGGGAACTGGTCAACTCTGGAGGTTCTACTGTAATTTAGTTTGCCAGGGATCATCCTGTAAGGATGTGTTCTGGTGTGCCTTGATTTTTCCAGTTAGTATTAACCAGAGCACTAAGATTCTTCCATTTTCATCACTTCATTTTTAACTGTATGATTTTCTGTAATTTTCCAACTTGCTGATGGCAACTCGTTGCTTCCAGTTTTTTGGCAAATACAAATATTTCTTCTGTAAACCTCCTCATGCATGTCTTTGGATAAACATATTCACATATTTCTCTAGGATATTTATCTCAAGATAAATCCACCCGCCTAGGGCTCCCTTATTGTTAGGATTATAGGAGTTGGCCACCGCACCCAGCCTGTGAAACTTTAAGTAATATTTTCAAAGGTCAAAATAAATAGTAAGATATACCATGCTCATGGACTAACAGATCCGATATTATAAAGTGGTCCCTTACTCCCCAATTGATTTATAGGTATGATGTAATCACAATCAAAAGCCAATTGATGGTTTTGCCTTTGCTTCTTGTTACCTGTTTATATAGCTTTGGGTGTGTGGGTGTGTTGTGTAGGGAGGTGGTCAGCTATGGAGGTTCTGCTGTACCGCATATACTCGAGTATAAGCCGAGTATTTCCGGCACAAAAATTGTTGCAAAAAACCCGAACTTGGCACAAATTTTGTGCCGGGAAAAACTTGGCTTATACTCAAGTATATATGGTAATTTAGTTTGCCTGGAATCATCTCGAGTATCAGGGGCTATGCATTTCACCTTATGAGGTACTACATTCAACACTGTGTGTTCCACTTTACATCCTGAATCAGCACTGTGTGAACACTGCTGTGGCTCTACACCTGCCCAGTGCTTTGAACCACTACATATTTCAGTTTCCCCTTCCAGAGCATGTGCCATGGGATCTCCTTAGTAGCTTCATTTGGATTTCTCTGATGACTACTGAGATTAAGCACCTTTTCATAGGTTGGATATTGCTCATTTGGATTTTCTTCCTTTGTCTATTTTTTCTGTTCGATTATGTAAATTTTTACATTTATCCATAGTTTAAAAGAAACCTGTTTTGAATACCAACTTTGTCAATCATGTTTTGCAAATTTATTTATGTATTTATTTATGTATATTTTTGAGACAGAGTCTCACTATGTTGCCCTCAGTAGAATGCTATGGCAGCACAGCTCACGGCAACCTCAAACTCTTGGGCTTAAGCGATTCTCTTGCCTCAGGCTCCCAAACAGCTGAGACTACAGGTGCCCACCACAACGCTTAGCTATTGTTGTTATTGTTGCAGTTGTCATTGTTGTTTAGCTGACCTGGGCCGGGTTCAAACTCGCTAGCCCCGGTGTATGTGGCTGGTGCCCTACCCACTGAGCCATGGGTGCTGCCTGGTGTTTTGCAAATTTAATTTATCATTCTAGATTAGAATGTCCCGTCTTTTCATTCTTTTGATGGTGCTTTCTGATAATCAAACATACGAACAAAAAAAAATGGAGAATGAGTGCTTATTTTCGGCTTAGGGAATCCTTCTCTACTTCCAGGTTATTCATTCAGAGTCTCTAAGAGGACGTTTATTCTTTTACCTCTTACACTTATGTTTGGACCAACTAAAATTGGTCTTTGTGTGTGATGTGAGGTAAAGATCCAATTTCATTTTTTACATAGAAAATCAATTTTCACGTGTATTAAAATTTTTATTTTTCTATTGCTTTACTTACTTATTATAAGTGTCCCTATTTGTAAGCCTTTGTTTCTGAGCTATTTATTTCCTGTCATTTATTTGTCTACCCTGCAGCAATGCCACCCTTTCCGAATTTATAATAGAGCTTTATAATATTGGAAGGCCAAGTCCTCCAGCTCATTTCTTCTTTTTAAATAGTGTTTTGAATATTCTTTGCCTTTTGCATTTTAAAATCAACTTGCTACATTTCTCTCTCTCTCTCTCTGTCTTACACACACACACACACACACACACACACACCCCTCCAAAGCCATATTAACAGATAACAAGAAACAAAGGCAAAACCATCAGTTGGCTTTTGTTGTGATTGCATCATACCTATAAATCAATTGGGGAGTAAGGAACCACTTTACAATATTGGATCTGCTAGTCCAGTGGTTCTCAACCTTCCTAATGCTGTGACCCTTTAATACAGTTCCTCATGTGTTGGTGACCCCCAACCATAAAATTATTTTCGTGGCTACTTCATAACTGTAATTTTGCTACTGTTATGTATCGTAATGTAAGTATCTAATATGCAGGATGTATGTAGGCGACCCCTGTAAAAGGGTCATTAAATCCCCCCAAAGGGGTCACGACCCACACAGGTTGAGAACTGCTGTGTTAGTCCATGAGCATAGTTTATCTGACCATTTATTTTGACCTTTGGAAATATTACTTAATAAAGTTTCATAGGCCAGGTGCGGTGGCTAACACCTATAATCCTAACACTAACGGAGCCCTAGGCGGGTGGATTTTTGAGCCCACCAGTTTGAGATTAGCCTGAATAAGAGTAAGACCCCATCTCTACTAAAAATGAAAAACTGAGGCAGGAGGATCTCTTGACCCCAAGAGTTTGAGGCTGCTGTGAGCTACGATGCCATAGCACTCTACCAAGAGCAACAAAGTGAGACTCTGCCTCAAAACAAACAAACAAAAAACACACTAAAATAAAATAAGGTTTCATAATTTTTCCCCATAGAAAAACTGCATATCTCTTGCATCTCTTATTACCAGAAATCAAATAAAAACTAATGCTGATATACAGAAATACGTTGATTTTTGTCTTTTTTCCAAGACAGAGTTTTCCTATGTCAGGATTTAGTGATTCTCTTACCTCAGGCTCCCAAATAGCTAGGACTACAGGCACCCACCACAACGCCCGGCTAAAATAAGTTGATTTCTACATATTACATTGAACGCATCAGCCTTACAAAACTCTCATTAACTCATAATACCTGCCAAAAATGATAGTTGGTTATTTCTTTATTTTGCTATCACCTAGCCTTGGCTAGGATTTTTAGACAAATGCTGCATGAAAAGGATGATAGCAAAATCCCTGTCTTGTTCTCAATCACAGAAGGAAGGATTTCAACATTTTACTATTACAATTTATGTCTGTTACAGGTATTTTATATATTGTTTTGCTAAGGAAATATTAATGTTTTCTAAGACTTTTGAAGAACCAGAAATAGATTTTTATTAAATGCTTTCCCTGCATATACTGAAATGATCATGTGATACTTTCTTTTAATCTATAATAGTTTTTTTACGTATTAACAAATCTTACATTTCAGGAATAAACCAGGTTGGTTCTGATAAATGATTCTTTGTATATGTTGCTGAATTGGCTTACTAGTATTTTGTTGAGGATTTTTCCATTTCTAATAATGAGAGGAAATGACCTGAAAACACCCCTTTTCATGCTGTTATAAAGACTTTATAAAATGAGAATGTTACATCTTCTATTAAAAAAAATTTACGTAAGATTAGACTTATTTCTTCCTTGAGCTTCCCAGTGGAACCACTGGGTCTGAAATTTCTTTTATAGAACAATTTTTGATTACTGAACTAAATGTTTTTTATGGTTATAGAACTGTTTGAGTTATCTGTTTCTTTTTTTAGCAAATTTTGCCATTATATTTTTCTCGAAATTTTTCCATTCATTCAACTCTTCGTATTTACCAACATAATATTTCTTATTTGCTGTTTCATATCTTCACACCTGCTGTGACGTCCTGATCTTGGGTATTAGTCCCTTGCCACTTGCTTTCTTGCTCAGTCTCAAATGAGGTTTGGAAAATTTATTCATCCTTTCCAATAATCAATTTTTGGCTTTCTTGGTCCTCTCTGTTAATATATAATAACTGTTTCCCACTTGCTTATTTTGTTCTTACTTTAGTTTCTTTCTTCTACTACTTTCAATTTATTGGTTGTTTGCTTTGTAAATTCTTGAGATGAATTCTTAGCCTATTAATTTTTACTTTCTTCCTTTTTACAATACATTTGTCTATGTGATAAATTTCCCAGAAAATACTTCTTGCAGGCGTTCAACAATTGTTATAGGTAAGATGTTCATTATTTTTTAGTCTAAGATATTTCTAATTTCCATTGTGATTTCTTTTTAATTGTAAAACTGTATATCTAGCTCTATTTTTATTGTTTGTTTAATTTCATCATGACACAATTTCAGTTATTTGAAAATGGTTGAGACTTAATTTATTAAGACTTACTTATTGACTCAGAATACCATAAACTTTTATAATTGTTCAATGTGTGTTTGAAAATCACATGAATTTTAATGCAAAGTCCTACATACATCTAAGAGGTCAAATTTCTTAAACTTATCTTTCAAAATTAAATGTTTATTGATTTTTCTTTCTACTTTATTCTATCAATTACTAAGAGAAGTGAGTTAAAATCACTGCTGCTATGTTTATTCTTTTGTCCGATCTATTTTTCCTTGATATATTTTAAGGTTATATTATTAAGAGCATTTAGACTTAAAACTATTCAATCTGCCTATTGAAATGAAACTTTAATCATTTATTAATATAAAGTGACTGTACCTCCAAAAACAATTTGGGCTTTAATGTCTAACTTACTTAATGACTTGTAAACACTAATTACACCTGTGTCCACATAGAAAGTATTTGCCTGCTACATTTTTTCTTTCCTTTTACATATGAGGAATCTGAGGCACAGTGATTAAGGAACAAATCCAACAAGAAACAGTTATGGGTGGTACAGTCAGAAGCTGAGTCCAAATAATTTGTCTCCAAAGTCTACGCTCGTAAACCTTCTCTTATATGTTCAAAGAGTGAAGTCAGCTTAGGTTCAGGAGGGAAAAATGAATTTGCTCTAATTTCCAAGAAGATTTCCTCACAAATTAACATCTAATCGTGATTTCTCACTTTGCTTACAAGCAAACTCACTATTCCAAAATTTTAAGGTAACACAACACTTTAAAAATATTTTTCAACAAAGAAGTAATACTCTACTCAATCTCCTCCACATATGCAGAAGAAAGAGATGTCTGTTAAGTTTTGTGTTTTGCCTTTGAAATCAACATGCATACCAGAAACTTTCAGACGTTTGTCCAATGCCCTATGGAGCCTCAAACTTCCCCACCAGCAAGAGGCAGGCGGGCTGCAAAATGGTCAAGATTTCTAAGTGGCTGTGTGGCTCCACTGAGCAACAAACCTCATTCCAACTCAACTTTAGGAAAAGCAGCCCAAAAGGATGAGTGGTAGGCTATTTCATCTCTCCTTGAACAGATGCACACGGAGTATTTTAACCAACAGAGGCCCTGAGCAACTTAGGTATACCTTCTGGAACTCATACCTTTCACATTTCTCAAATTTTAATATTAAATCACACTATTGTAAAAACATTGTAAACTACAAAGAAAATGAAAAGTTTTCATGATTCAGTGATTCTAAGCAATTTTATATTATCTATTATATATATATATATTTTATATAAATACATTCAGGTCTTTTTCTGTGTTTTTACATGTTTACTACATATATATTCACTATATATGTGAATGTACATGTGTGTGCATGTAGGTACAAATTTGCAAATATCCTGTATCATTAGTGTAAATTCTTGACCTCTTTCATTGAACATTGCATTGTTCATAAATTCTTATCTTTAAAAATTATTTTAAAATATTTTATCGCCTATATAATACCAGATTTATCTAACCAGTGCTCTACTGCTGAACAGTTTAGTAGATCTCCAATTCTCCTGATTATAAATATGTGAAAATGAATGGATTTACATAAATACATACATTTTGTCTCCTTCTTTGACTATTTCCCTTAAGTTATATTCTTGGAAGTGAAATTATAAGATACTGCTAGTTAGGCCTTACTATTCATTCTCTTAATTCTTCCACTGTAGGAACTCTGCTAAATTTATCTTCCAGAATAGAAACTGCATTGGCTGGCTTCTCTTGTAGCTTGGCATGGTCACGTGACAATGTTCCAGCCAATGGAATCTAAGTGGAAGGAGTGTGGACATCATTCAGAAGATGTCCTTAATGGGGGGGGGGGGGATAGAGGGGGGACACTCTTTTCCTAGTAATATTTCCTTCCTGATGCTGAAATAGAGGCATGATGGCCGAATACCAATCCTGGATATTATGTTAACACTAATAAGTGAAAGTCACATGTTCAAAGTAACAGAGCAAAAGATGATGGCCAACTATCAAAACACTCACCCACCTCTGAACTACCTATATTGACTTCATTTAACAGAAATATAAAAATCCTATCTTTTTAAGACTGTTGCCCTCAATTATTAGCAGGTAGGTATTTTCCAAACTCATAAAATGGAAATGTTGTATAGAGTTCTTTACAAACATCTAAGGCACTAAACAGAGATGGCCAAATCACTTTCTGGAAAGTTGAAGGAATATACCCTTTTCCTGCATTACCGAAAGTGCCCATCTACCCACATGCCTACTACAACACTACCATTCCAAACTGCATTTTACTACTTAGATAGTAAGAGGCATAACTTTTGGGGGTTTTATTAGCTTTTGTATTATAGTTACGTTCCTCACTAATTGTTCTTACAACTTATCTTTTAAATTAAATGTTAGTGCCTTTGTTATAAGGAATAACAGCTCTTTACATTTCATGTTATCAGAAGCAGTAGTCCAAGTCTGTCATTGGCCATTTAATTTTATTTACACTGGTATGTTGGGAAACCAGAGAAGTTTAATATCTGCAATAATTTATTTGTGACTTACTCTATTTTTATGAACATAAAAATCCATGATTCACAACATCTTCTTTCTTATCACATGTCTGCGACGGTGAAGCTTTATTTATGAATATTGTCATAGCACTATTTAGGATTTTAACAATTTAGGTTTTAAAGAAGGTAATGACTACCACCGGTTCTAAGGGTTTTCACACATGTACTTGTATCTTGAGTGCTAGAGACATAAATCACAAAACTTTAAGAGCAGATTACTGAATAAATAAGCTTTATGTGACCATACAACAAGACCTCTTTTTCATTATTCTTTTTAGGCGTCAACAAAAGGAGATTTCCTCTCGACTTTACTTGCTCAAACTTGTCCTAAACGAGAGAATCCCTTACCTCCAACTTTTTTTGCTGTTACCTACAGGATGGCTAGTTAACCATGAGATTGATTATAAAAGGATTTTCAACTCTAGGTCCATGATGGAGCTTTCAGTCCCTATTCCTAAGAGTATAACTTTTATGAAAAGACAAACAAGTATTTCATAAATACACACACAGACAGATGCCCACAAAATTTTTCTGCCAGTAAAAGTGAAATATATTTGTTGGGTCTCAACAAAATGGCACTTTTGTATGTGTTAACAGAAACATACCCTGGAATACTTAATAGCCCATACAAAATTTTCCTCAAATGTATGACCTATCCATTGTGATCTAAAATATTTCTTTTGCAGCAACAACAAAAAAGCAACAAATGTGTTATGAAACATTTTTTCAGTGGAGGAAAAAAAAAGCTTTCACAACTTCAAAAAAAGTGTATCTCATTAAGAAAATGAAAAGAAAAGAAATGTTGCTATCATCTGCCAGTTTGGAGAGATTACCTTCATAATGAGTCTCAAAATTATAATTATAAAGCCAGTTGTCATCTGAATATAAAGGACTATGTACTAGGGGTTTATATGCATATGTTTTATATATTTTACTTATAAATTAAAACTAAGAGAAGGCATATTAACTTCCACTTTTGTTAGCAAATGTAGCAATAGATTTTTCAAAAGCGTATATTATGTATTTTATGAATATACCTTTTCGTACCCAGTGAAGTGCCAAAATTCTCTGTTCAGCTCTCAGACTCTTCTAAACAGATTCAAACAGGAATCATGTCATCAGTAAGAGGAAAGCTAGAAAAATAAAAGTAGACAATTAACAGTGTATTGTTTACTTAAGCAAATATATCAACATAGGACTTTTGGAAGTAGGAGATTCTTTTCAAAAGAAATTTATACATAGAGTATATACGTTTATAAATAAACCATTAAACATATATGACCATGCGATCGGTGGTATGTGAAATGCAAATTTACATACGTAAATATAATAAAAATATAATGCAGGAAGAGGAGGCATTATCTAAAAACTCAGAAGCTGTTCACTTGGTTTAATGTTTATGTAAATATCCTATAAGATCACTTTAAAATGGACTAAGGCTACGCTATGGTATTTTATTGTTTCATGGAATGATTTAAGAGAGGTCTTCAGGTATTCCCTTACGTCTTTTCCTTGGTTCCACTGAAATCTGATCGTCAGCAGAATAACTGTGGAGTGGGAGTTGCTAGCCATCTCTGTACTCCTATCCCCGCTGTGTATCTGCCTCTGCCTGGCTTTACTTCAGAAATAACTGCTTTTGCCACCATCATGAGTTTAAAAACAAAAAAAAAAAAAAAAAAAACAAAAAAAACACCTGCCTTTGGGAAAGATTTCCCCAGGCTAGGCAAAAAAGATCCCTGAAAGTCAGTAAAGATTCCCAAGAAGGAGACTTATGAAAGCAGAGAACTCCAACCTATGGGAACCAAAGACCTGATCCTGGCTCTTCCTCTCCACTGTCAGCTCAATTCAAGGAAAACTGAGTAATGCTTCAGTGCTTATCTGTATAATATCAATTATTCCATTTTGATCATGAGATGAATGGCATTTGAATAGTTTCATTACCGTACCATAGTGTATGTTCATGGATCACGATTGGTATAGAGGATTTTACTTCATTCTAATACAAGAACATTTGTTAACAAGCTCAGAAAATTCAGAAGTCCCCACAGCGACAAAAAGAACAATCCATCTTGTTACATTAGTTTACTGGATACTCCATTAAAGAGTACTCCAGAATGAGAAAAGTTATCATTAGAAACCTTGAACACCAGAAATTATGTTGCTGAGGTAAAATAAAGTCTGTCTATACATGGTCAGAATTTTTTTTAATGTTTATTTCTATTAAAAATTTTTCTTAAAAAAAATTACAAACTCTACTTTTTTTCAGTTAGGTGAAATATGATATCTAAACAAATGTCATAAGAATACCCCCGTTGAGTTTATTTAAAAGTGAAGCAGTAAAATTCTGTCATTTTTGGATGACACAGAAATTTACAGGTGGTAACTTTACCCACAAGAGGGAGCCTGTATTTTTATACTTTTTTTTTTGTTGTTAAAGAACTTGAAAAAACATGAATTAAAACACAAAATTCTAAAAATGTTTGTTGTTAACCATATCTTTCTGTCAGGTCAAGTTTTAAAGTAATCAGATTTCGGTTGGCATGTTTTCCTTCACTCGTAACAGACAAGTATGGCCAAAGATTGAAAAGATAATTAGAATTTTTTTTTCTGCCTATATTATAATTAGGTTTTTTCAGACATAAGAATGAAGATGTAGTTGCCAAAGCAGCCTACAAGAGAATTCCTCTTAGATGGTAGTAACACTAGTGTGAAATTCACTAGAATTATGATGAGAGCTCTGCACCTCAATTTAATTACATAGCAGTGAAATGATAATTCAGTCATCCTCTTATCAGGAAAGAGGCCTGCATAAACCAACAATTTTCTATGTATTTATGAACAGGAATCACCTCACTTTAAGATCTCTAGTATCATTAACATCACTTAAAACTTGCCTAATAAACGCTACAATTGTCATAATGCTATAATGAACTTTCCTTTCTTAGAATTGAGGAGGAAAAATATTTTTCCTAAAAAAAAGAAAATTAAATTTCTTCCTAGTCCCTAATCTCCCCAAATAATATCTTACGTTGGTAAGACTAGTCTCTAAATAAATAAATATGCTTGGTTTTGTAAAAATAACATGAATTCATCAACTGAAAAAGCACCTTCTAAAAAATAATTTTGCTAACTCTTATCAACCCAGAACCATCTGTTCTATCACATTCCGAGGCCCAGCAATCACTTAGTTGAAATCTCCTTTCTGTCCCACCGTAAACTGCAAGGAAGACAAAGGATAAGAGTTCTGTCCCTTCCTCCAGGATCCTTGTCTCTGCTTTCGGAAGATGTTACATAATATGGACAAGGAGTCGAGGACGAAGGGGTTAACTGCTGCTCTTCCTACTGGAATTTCCAACCTACCCATTAAATCATTGTTTTTTCTCCCACTAGGGACTGTGAATCTAATGGACCTAAAATCAATACCTTATAAATGACATAAAAAATATATTCATTTTATGGACTAATGTACCCTAGTGTCTGAATCCTATTTACACTCTCTACTTTGAAAAGGAGCGACAGACCCATTTCTGCCAGTAAAAGGTTACTCAGTCACTCTGGTGACACGCTGCAGGACATACTGTCATGCTAAAGTGCAGCATGAGGGAAAGATTGGTGGCTGCAAAAATGACTGTGGAAACTTTACGGGGGGGGGGTGGGGTGAACATAGTCAGGGCGGAGCCTGCAGGAGGTAGCCGCAACTGGACAGGTTGTACAGGCCTCTCTCTCATGGTCTTGTTTTATAACTTACAGGTAATGCATACAATTTTCAGCATATCAAATATCACATATTAATATTTTAAAAACAAATATGACTTCTACTTAATGATAAATTCTCTAGGATTGAAAAAAAATGCATGAAAAACATCCTAAGAGGAGAGATGCTCACTAACACACCAACACAAGATTAGCCAAGAGGCAGAGAGTGTGATCAAGCCACATTGTACTAGAGGCAGAGGCAAGCTCTGGGGAGACAAGGACATTTTATTTATCAAATACAGCAGGGGACAACCACAACAGGTGACTATCTCTTGGGTTTTTTACATATTGAGAAAATATACTAATGAGAAGGTTTTGTATGTACAGCATACTCTGCAAACCAAAGGACCCTCATAACTTAAAAAGCCATTCTTAACACTTGAAAATATTATGCTTAGTTAAAAAAAAAAAACCATCTCAGTTTATAATACATTGATAACATTATTATGGGAGTATCTTCTTGTACCTTTAATATTTTTAAAGACATCAAACACCTCTGATTGTTTAAGACATCAACTCTGTAATAGGCAAAGATACCTTCCATGCAAAGATAGAAGTATGGAAAAAAAAGGTAAAGGAAGAGAGAAGAAAGCTAAACACAGAAGCAAGACCTCTCCTCTTAGAAAAATATCACTTGACTTACTTTTTGTTTCAAATCTAAACAGGGAATAATGAACAAGAAAAGCAACTTTAAAACAGATACTTTTGGAGAGAATTCTAGCAACAGGTCAGCATGAGATTTCCCGTTCTGCTTGACTGGCTTAAAATCCATATAGTTGCAAAATTACAAAAATAAATCCCCCCCCCTCCAAAAAAAAAAAAACCAAAAAAAAACAAAACTGTTGTTCTTTATTCCATTTGCCAACCAGAGTCATTTATCCCCTATTAGATAAAGTATAATAGACTCTCCGGAAAGGGTCACTGGCCTTCCATTTAATGATATTGCCAGCCCCAATCTGCATTTTCCCGGCAATGTCCCTCAACACAGAATAAATGGCTGATCTCTTCACAATAACAGCTGATTTCTATTTATTAAGCTAAAAAGGTCACCATTTTCTAAGGCTGGGCCGCCCTGCACTATTGATAATTTTATGCATAAACAAATGGCAAATTTGTGCCACATAAATATGCATTAGCAATTACTTTTTCCTCGGGCAACGCTCACCGCATGCAAATGTGTACCTCTGCAGGGCCTGGTAGCTTTTGTTTTAGCTCTTCAACAGTGAAACAAAAGAGCACAATAAACAATGTTTAAATTGCCAATCAATAAGCAATGCAAATGCAAAGGTAAATGGCCAGAAACTTGCTCAGAAACCACAAAACAAAAGTGAAGTGGGAGAGGGGAGGAGGGGAAGACTTTCTTTTTTATATGATTTCATTTCTTTCTCTTTGGTAATGAAAAGGCTAAAGGACTCTTGACACTGAACAGCTAGCTAGGCTAATAGGAAAGCAGACGCCAGGTGGGGAAGGGAGCAAATACACACGTGTTTACACACAGTATCCCAAAAGGGGTAAGGAAGAAACTGTGTTTCCACATGTGATGTCAAGGCACCTCCGACTCAAATTTCTGATGTTCAATTTCAGACATTCCAAGAACTTTTAAAACTAGAAGTTGCTACCGAGCTCCAAGACCAAATCTCAATGCCATAGCACTCTGCTAGGCTGCTGTTTCCTAAAGTCGTCTTCCTCGGAAAAAGGGCATCCACACAATCAGTGAATAGGGTGTGTTTAGAAACACAGGGAAAAGAGGCCCATGGCACGTCAGAGGAAGAAATAAAAAGCATCCCATCAAATGCGTCCCTCAAAAATCTCGGAACAATTCAAGAATAGTGTGAGGCATAAGGACGGAGCGAGAAAGAGCAGGTAAGGGAAGAAGTAACAGGCATGGGAACATCGAGAAGAAACAGTGTGAGGTAAGGTGAGCAAGAAAGCAAAAGATAAGTCAAGAAAAAGTTGGTACTTTTTATCAAAAATGAACCTTAAAGTCATTTTTTGTGCTATTGATTGAGCACTGGTCTAAGTGCTTTACTCTTAGGTTCCTAAGACCTCATTATCACAGAAACCTATACAGTCAGCACTCTCATGTGCTCCCATTTCCCAGGGCAGAGGCTCAGGGGGATCAGGACACTTGGTGACTTCATTAGGGCAGTGCTAGAACTGGACCTGGACCCCAAGTGACACCAGCACCTGCAAGCACATTGCCACTGTCACTCCATCCTCTCTTTACAACCCATCCGTGTTCACCCCACTGAAAAACCTCTTCCAACATGTGTGGCTAGCTCTGCCCTTGCTTAAATAAGTCAAATTGTATTTTTAAAACTTCAGGACTTACACAAGTTTCTTTAACCAAGTGATTAAAACACTTCCGCTTCTATAAAACATACAAATATTGGCTGGGCAACAGCCACATGCACTGGGGCTGGTGGGTTCGAACTCAGCCTACGCCAATTAAACAAACAAACAAACAAACAAAAAAAAAAAACTGACAACAACAACAACAAAAAAAATTAGCCGGGTATTGTGGCGAGCACCTGTAGTCCCAGGTGCTTGGGAGGCTGAGGCAAGAGAATCGCTTAAGCCCAGGAGTTGGAGGTTGCTGTGAGCTATGACACTACAGCACTCTACCAAGGGTGACAAAGTGAGACTGTCTCAAAAAAAAAAAAAAAAAAAGAAAATACAAATATTAATTTGCACGTTAGTACAGTGTACCTTAGCACATTATGCATGTACACTCAGAATACACCATGGTATTAATGATCATTGGAAAAGAGAAAAACACTTTGCGATCCCATCTTGACCTTAATATAATTAAAGCTTTTACTATTCCACAAAGGATTAACAAGCCTTAGCCACAGAGTAACAAAAATAAATATATAAAGGATTCTTGGTCTAAATGCAAATAGCTAACTTGGAAATCTAAAACCGGCATGCAGCTCAGAGAGCAGTCTTCACAGAGATCTCCTTAGAATCTGGATATTGGTACTGAAAAGTCAAACTTCTGCAGAGAAGGTTATGAAACTTATCCCAGTAATAACCCCCCCCCCCCCAAACAAAGGAGTTGGAAGGCCAGGGTTACTGCTAGCATACGCAGTGTGAATAAGATCCCACGGGCAGATCATTCAGAAAATGTACCACCTGCACGATCACACCGATGGCCCTTGAAAACATACAATTTTCTTAGTTAGAAAGTATTTCTGATATTAAACCCCACCTCACAGTTAAATGCTTTTAAGGACCAAGAACCTACTTCTTAGTACAGAATCAGTATAGATGGGTTTTAATATGATAGTGAGATTTGACATGCTAATCCAAATAATTACATAGCTAGCGTATTCCTCTTTTGTCACATTTTGTTTAAATTTTCAGTCTTTATGACCAAACATATTAGGAACTTGAGAATGGTTTTCCTTATTATCAACTAAATGCAACAAATATATGCCAAGAGCCATTCCTTTATAATGGGCCAAAGTTTTCATTATAATTATTCCTTGCCCAATGTCTCACTCTCTATGCAAGGGTAAGTCCTGCCAACTGGAACCATGAATATTCCTACTGAAGAAGGGCTTGTATGAAATGTGTAAGTACTTACAAACTCTACTACGCAAACAAAAGTGCGCAGGAAGTATGTAAAAACTGGGTATGGTATAAGGCAGGGGTGGCGAACACGCGGCTAGAGCCGCATGCGACTCCCGGCCAAAATGAATTTCGGCTCTTTGCCTCTTATCATTATTTTGTATACTGTGGCTCTTTGCCAAGTTTGGATTTTGTTATGCTGCTTCTGAGGAGGGACC